>PVLA01009892.1:0-69578 GCA_004027455.1 Hydrochoerus hydrochaeris
TGGCCCTGGGCCTGGGGCGCTTCCTACTTGGGGCTGGGGGTTGCTGCCAAGGTTAGCAAATATATATTCCAGCTTCTAAAAAATAAAGCGGATTCAGATTCACTCACAGACTGGTGTGCAGTGTCTTCTGTCTCTCACTCGCCGACTCCCTGTCCACCTTTGGGAAACCCTAGCCCTGCCGCAGCTGGACTCCGGCAGACAATAGTGCTAGAAAGAGTAATGTTAGAACACCTCTAGCAGACTTTAACACAAACTTCTGTAAAACAGGTCTTCTTATATAAAATCAAGCTCAGACCTAGAAAATATACATGCCTATGAAACCCAGGACTCCTCTCACCATTTAAATAGCAGTAGGCTGGTGGCTGATTTTAAGACTTGAAGGACAAGTTTCACTAGACAGATTGGCTCTGATCTTCCTCTACACTCTAGAGGAAATATCAAGACTGCTTCAGTTTCCTTTCTTTGGTTTTACTTGTAATCTTTCCCCCCACTTTGTGCTTTCTTTTTTAGAGGCATGTAAAATCAGAAAGAACTCTAGACTGTTCCCAACATTTTTCTCCTGCTAAATGAAATCCACAGAAAATGAGCATTTGCTAATGCTGAAGACAGGGAGGTCATTTTAGATGAGACACATGCCCCACCTCTGGGTCAGATGAGACATCAGAATTTTCCCATCCAGGAGAACACACATAAAAACCATGTCCCAGTTTAGTGTTCTGGGCAAGTGTCTCTCCGGCTATTGAACCTGAGATACAGTGGAAAGACCAGATGCTATTTCCAAAAGCAGCACACTTATGGTACCAAAACATATTTAAACTAAGGAGGCTCTGCAATCTTTTAAGTTATGGATTTTAAAACTTTATTATAAACTTATAAAGTGTGATCTTGCTCAGGCTTTTTAACTACCCCTTATAGAACTTTGGCAAATAGTGCTTAGTCTGCCAGCTAATTAAACACTCTTAGAGCAGAGGACAGATTTCCCCAGCATCTTTTTGGTGAATCCCCGTTGAAGACAAGGACCAATGGAATGCTGATCAGACAGACAGTTGGATTCCTTTCTGAAGACTGACCTCTGATTGTGTGAGCCAATAGAAACTGAGAACTGAGGAGTCAGGATGCCCAAAGATTTCTCAGTAGAAAGTGGCTCTGATTACAAACAAATCTCTACTTATCTATCATGCTTATCACTCTACTAGTAGACTAGAAACTCTCACTAAAGCTTTTCAGTGGGTTTTAAGATCACTTAGACTACCCCTACCTTCAGAGATTAGGCTGAGGCAGCTTGCAACAATTGTTTACATTTCACAATGTCTAGTAGAGAAATGATTTGCATCTATGCCTTATATATATTAAGAGTAAATAGTCACCTTTTTCTTTTCTGTGTGCATAAAAGACTGATGTTCCTTTACTAAAATATAAAATGTGAGGCCAGGGATTTAGTTCAGTGATATAAGCACCTGCCTGGCAAGTGCAAGGTCATGAGTTCAATCCCCAGTACAAAAAAGAAAGTAAGAAAGATATAATATAAAATATGATTGCTTCAGTCAGAGAAAAGAAACAGATTATCTATAAAGGAAAACTCATCAAAATCACAGTGGACTTCTCAATGCAAACCATCAAATCACGAAGAGCTTGGAGTAAAATATTCCAAGCCCTGAAATAAAATAACCTCCAACCCAGAATGATGTACCCTACAAAACTGTCTCTCAAAATTAATGGAGAGACAAGATACTTCCACGACAAAGAGGAACTGGGGGAGTTTGTGACCACCAATCCAACCCTGAAAAGAATACTGAAGGACATTCTAGAGAGAGAGAAGAAAACCACCAGGGTTCCAGGAATAATGGCAGAAAGGCCTCAAAGAAAGGGGCAGACAGTGGAATCAAGGAGAAAAGTAAATAAATAATAACAGAAAAATAGCATGGCAGAGATAAAACAAAGAAGATTGGTTATATCACTGTTTTATCTTGACTGATTTTATTTGAATCTGGTATGCTTGAGAGTGTCAAGTCTGAGAGTAGGGGCAACTACTCTGAAGATGACAGGATTCAATAGGATACCCATTCTGGTTTGATTGTTATCTGCTTTTAAAGTCCTATAATGTCTCCAATGTTTAGATTTTATTAATAATGTAAAGCAATGCTAAGTTTATATTTGACGATATAGACAATTTTATTGAAAATAATTAGAGACATCATAGTGACTACCGTAGATCACCTAATGTTGTGTTTTTGTATGTTCTTTTCATCTCGTGTTTCTCTAGGAATTTGTATTGCTGACTTGTTTTGATTTGTTTCTCCCTCTAATACAGAAAGGCTAGGTATATGTGTAGAGACTTGTACATGTGTAGAACTTCTAAGTAGTTTATGAGAATGGATTATAGTTATTGTAAAGGAAAAGAGAATATTCTAAAGCATATAACTGCATGTATGTTTGAGTGTGTGGAATTAATAACCATGTTGCTAAAGTTTTAGTTGGATGGATGAGCAAAATTGACTGCAGTCTCACTGTTTGGATGTCCATTTTGTGGACTTTAGTTTTGTAACTTGAACAACTGCATCTAAGAGGAAAGTATATAATTATCAACTAGTGATCTTTACTGGTTACTGTTTTGTTTTGTTTTGTTTTTGAGATTTTGTACTGTTTCTACCCTCTTTCTGTTTCAAAATTTTTTCTTTAAATAAAACAATTTTTTAAAAAAAGCAAGAGGAGGAAAAGAAAGTGCTCTAAAAGAGATAACTGTATGTATACTTAAGTGTGTAGGATTGAACTCCCCCAGTTCCTCTTTGTCATGTTACTAAGTTTTTGCTGGATCAATGAACAGAACTGTTTGCAGCCTCACTGTTTGAATGTCCACTTTGTATGCTTTAATTTTGTAACTTGAACAACTATATCCAAGAAGACAATATGTAATGTATCAAATAGTGATTTCTTACTATTTATTTTTTTTTAATTCGGTATTGTTTCTACCCTTTTTTCTGTTTTGCTTCCCCCCTCTTTAAATAAAATTTTTAAAAAATATGATTGCTTCAAAGATATGAAAATTTATATACTCCACCAAAAGTCTTCTAGATTTAATAAGCAAATTTAGTAATGTAGCTAGTTACAAAGTCAACATTCAAAAATTAATAGTTTTCCTATATATAAATAACAAACTCACTAAGAGAGAGATCAGGGAAGCAATATTTTTTACAATAGCATCCAAAAAAATGAGATACCTAGGAATGAATCTAACAAAGGATGTGAAAGACCTCTACATTGAAAACTACAGTACTCTGAAAAAGAAAATTGAAGAGGATATTAGGCAACGGAGAGATATCCTGTGCTCTTGGGTAGGAAGAACCAATATAGCAAAAATGGCCATACTTCCAAAACTGTTATACAAAATCAATGCAATCCCAATCAAAATTCCAATAGCACATCTCACAGAATTAGAGAAAACAGTCCAAAAATTCATCTGGAACCAGAAGAGACCTAGAATAGCAAAGGCAATCCTGGGCAATAAAGACAAGACAGGGGCATCACAATTCCTGACTTGAATTTATACTATAAAGCTACCATGATAAACATAGTGTGGTACTAGGGGAAAAAAGACTTAAAGATCAGTGGAATAGATTAGAAGATGCAGAAACAACTCCAGACACACTAAGCCACCTTATCTTTGATGGAGGTGCCAAACACATTCACTAGAAGAAAGATAACCTCTTTAAAACTGGAAAAACTGGCTCTGCACATGCCAAAGATTAAAACTAGACCCATATCTTTTATCATGTACTAAGCTAAAATCAGAATGGATCAAACATCTTAATATTAAAACACAAACAATTTCAGAGTGATATTCTTCTGAAAAAAATAAAACACAAACATTAAATCTGCTGGAAGATAGAGTAGGTAAAACTCTTGAAGACATTGACATAGGCAAAGACTTTATGAACAAAACTCAGAGTGCACAGGAACTATCACAAAGAATCAACAAATGGGATCTCACCCTACTGAAAAGGTTTCACACAGCAAGAAAAACCACCAGCAGAGTGAAGAGACAACCCACAACATGGGAGAAAATGTTTCCCAGCTGTGCCTCAGACAAAGGATTATTGTTAAGAACACATAAGGAACTCAAGAAAATCAATCCTCCCAGATTTAAAGACCCAATCCAAAAATGGGCATCTGAAATGAATACACACTTCTCAACTGAAGAAATACATACAGCAAAGAAATACATGAAAAAATGTTCAACAGCACTGATCATTCGAGAGATGCAAATTAAAATAATACTGAGATTCCACCTCACCCCAGAAATGCTGGCTAGTATTAAGAAATCAACCAGGGCCGAGGATTTAGCTCATCAGCATAAGCACCTGCCTGGCAAGTGCAAGGTCACAAGTTTGATTCCCGGTACAAAAGAAAGAAAGACAGAAAAGAAAAGAAATCAACCAATAACAAATGCTGGAGGGGTTGAAGAGAGAAAGCAACCCTTCTCCACTGTTGGTGGGAATACAGACTGATACAACCACTGTGAAAATCAGTGTGGAGATTCCTCAAAAAACTAGGATTGGAGATCCCATTCAACCCCGCTAATCCCCTTGTGGATATCTTCCCAAAAGAATTAAAACCATCATACCACAGTTATATATGTGCACCCATGTTTATAGCAGCACAGTTTGTAATAGCCAGATCTTGGAAACAACCTAAATGCTTATCAGCTGAGAGATGGATGGAAAAAATACGGTATTTTTATACAATGGAATACTAGTCAGCCATAAAGAATGATAGATTGGACACTTTTATGGGTAAATGGATGCCCCTTTGAGAACATACTCTTTAGTGAAATAAATAAGACATATGTAAACAACATATATTTTCATTAATGTGACAAGCTAAGAGAAAAAGTATATGTGTATTTATATAAAAATAATTAAGATAGTCATACTACTAATTTCTCTGAGTTCACTGAAGAGGAAGATTTGTACTGGCATTTTTCAGACAATTGAAGGTAGATGTCTTGGACTCTGGGTGAATGATTTGGGGATGGTAATGCACAATGTATCTACCATTGTTACCCCTTGATTGATGTGCTTTGAAATTTTCTTGTAGCTTTTTTCTCCTTCTTTTTTCTTTCTTTTTATGTTTGAATAAAATGGATTTTTTTAAAAAATAAAATAAAATAAAAATTTAAATAAAGCATAGCTATGTCCTACTGCTAGGAAGGATTGCCCAAGTGATCAGATGAGCAAGCATCTTGGAGGCTTCTTTGTCCTAGAGCCCAGGGCCACAATGGCCCGAGTAATTTGTTACCTTGTCTATCTCCAGGGTTGGTCTCCTTCACAGTAAGACAGAGACATGCTCTAACTACTTGCACCTCACCTTTTTATGTATGTCCTCTAACAATGAACAAAAGCAATAATTTACTACAAAGTTATGCTTCCTTCTTTAAACTGTCACAATAACTCATAAATATCTCATGGAAACAAAGACCAAAAGCTACCATGCAAGATATTTGCCCACGCCAGTTTGAGAATAGATAGCCTGATTGAATCTTGTCTTCTATTCTCTCCAGATGGTGTCCACCTGCCCTGGAGTGGCATCAACCCAAGGGATGCTGTTATGGATTGACAACTGGTGGTCAACTGAATGCCAGCTGGATTACATCAGCATGGCACTGAGCATAGATGTTTCACCTGAGGAAAGTTGCCAGCATAAATAGAGATGTGGAGAAATTATCACATTAGTGCGTTAAGGCATTAGTGCATTGTGTGTTGTGCTTTCTCCTACATGTTGCTGTTTGAGCCGTTGGTTCTCCTGGAGGAGCTCTGGTCTTCATATCAAGCATTGCTTCTTGGCTCCAGAGAGGAAGACATATGCCACTTAGTCTCCAGGATGAAGTCGTCACACTGGCTTCCTGGCATGTACTCAACTGTGCTTGTCAGAGGAGGAGCTCCAGGCCTCCGTGTCGCTGAGGATGGCTGTGGTGCTTTTCAAGACAGCCCTGGTCTTTGTCGTGAGTGTGACTTCTTGGCTTCAGCATAGAACCCTCAACCTACCAGCACAGCTCCTTCACCCCACTGGCATAGACTTTCTGGCTTCCACCACTCACCTTTGGGCCTTCCCGGCACAGATTCATAAAAGAGACTGGTGTGACTCCTTCTTGTGAGCTCTAGACCTCCAGTTGGACTCATGGGAGGCATTGTTGTGAGCACTGGGTCCTCATCTGGACTCATATGGGACATTGCTGTGGGATTCAGCCCCTTGGCTAAATATTCTATTTTTAGTGTGGCAGGTAGATTTCCTGCATTTTCTTGGGTGACCATCATAAAAATAATACTATAAATTCCATGTCCTGTTTCTAATTGTTCTCTGTACAACCCTGACTACAACAGATGCCTTGAGGACACTATCCAATAGAAATAAGAAAGGAATACTTAATTATTTCTTTTTGCATAGATAGATAGCTCAGTGTCAAAGTCTCATATACTACAGGGCTGGAGACTTAACTCAGTGGCACAAGCACCTGCCTGACAATGCAAGGTCCTGAGTTTGATTTCTGGTACAGGAAAAAAAAAAAGTCTCATGCACTAAAAGATGCTCAACCCTTACATTTTGCTTTTTACATTGCAGACATGGGTAACTCAATGTAGAAGTCTCTTACTCCTTTGGAATGCTTTCCTAAGCACCAGAAGGTGTTCGACCCTTACATGCTAAAAAAAGAGCTGCTTGATATTTCTCTGCACATGTGTGTGGCCTACCTACCCCCTAGAGCCAAAATGGAATGCAGAGGGAAGTATTATTTATGATGCTATTTTACAACTATATGCATACTGTAAAAAAGAGAGAAAATGGTCAGAATTACCTTATGTTCAAACTTTTTTAACATTAAGAATAATTCTTACTTATGCTCATGGTATAATAATTATGGTGAGACTACCCCAATTCATAGGTCTGTTTCTCTCAATGGCTTAAGGCAAATTAAACTAGAACTAAGAAATTTTTCAGAGGACATTGATAAGTACATAAATGTCTTTAGAAGATTTACTCAAACCTATAAACTAGATTGGAAAGATGTAATGCTAGTCTTAAACTTCAAATGAGAGACAAACAACATGATAAGCTGCTATTGCATTTAGAGATAAATATCATATTGTTAATTTTAGACAGCCAGAAGACCAAAAGCCAGGGGAACCACCACTTCCCATTGGGGCACAAGCAGTTCCCACCCAAAGCCCCTAGTGGTCTAGCAACCAGAAAGGAGATTAAAGCAGGAGATATTTTCAAATTTTCAATTTAGACTTTTCCTGGTCTAAAAAATGACAAAAACCAAGACTTCTGGTTACTTCAGATTGTCAGCTATTTTTCAGGAGAAAGATTAAAACTTCTCTGACTTCTTAGATCATTTACTAGAGTTACTAGTAAAACATATTTCCCTAGATCCTGATTCAATAGGACAGGTTTTGCTTAAAGACATGTTTATTACCCAGTCAACCCCAGATACAAAAAAAAAAAAAAAAAAAAGTTACAAAAGACAGCCTTTGCTCCAGATAGTTCACTTGATTATTTAGTAAAAACTGCCTCCTTAGTATTCTATAATCAGGACTGGGAGAAAACAAAGAGAGAAAACAAAGACACACACAAAAAAAATGGCTGCCTTTGTAGTGTCTTTAAAAGAAACAGACAGTAAGTCTGCTTCTCAGGGCTTCAAGAAGAGCTCAGCAACTAGACTCAAGTATTACTGCTGAGAAAGACAGGCCACCTTAAGATGGACTGCCTTAAGAGGCCCCCCAAGCCATCCCCTGAGAGTAAAGGCTGCCACTGCCAGTGAAACTGCACTCTGAGGCACAGATGCCGGAGCTCAGACTCATCTTCCCAGTGGTCCAGCAAGTCTAAAAGGCCTCAAGGCACTCTGCCTCCTCCCTTTGGCCAGTCTGTCATCTCTACCCATCATTTCCATGGAAGAGCCCTGAGTAATCATGACAAGAGATAAAAACCAGCTATTGATGGACATTGGCATATGTCTCTTTGTCCTTCTCCAACTCCTGTCTTCCTTCCAGGCATTGTACCTCAGTAAAAACAGTAACCAAAAAATATCTTGCTTAAGCTGAAACTGGGATAACTTTTTCTTCATTCATTCCCTTTAGTTATGGCTAAAAGTCCAGCTCCATTCTTAGAGAGGTTTTATTGTGACCTAAATACTGTAATATTTATCCAGGTTGCCAACTAATCAAAATGCTTCTGAGGCCAGTTTTTTTTTAATTTTTTAAAAATTTTATTTAAAGAGAAAAAAAAGCAAAACAGAAAAAGGGGTAGAAATAATACAGAATTTCAGAAAAAAAATCAACAGCAAGAAATCACTAGTTGATAAATTACATATTGTCTTCTTAGACATAGTTGTTCAAGTTACAAAATTAAAGCATACAAAGTGCACATTCAAACAGCAAGGCTGCAAACAGTTCTGTTCAATGATCCAATAAAAACTTAGCAACATGGTTATCAATCCTACATACTTAACGATAAGTGCAGTTATATCCTTTAGAGCAATTTCTTTTCCTCCTTTTACTTTTTAAGTCCATTGTCTGTTTAGTTATATCCTGTTTCAGATTGCTCAGTACCTTATTGATCTGTTTTGTTGTTGTTATTTACTTTTTAATCACCTTATATTATTCTGTTGCTTTGTTTTTGAGTTTCTCCTCATCCATGCCCATGGATCAGCTTTGGTGGAGTTGGGAGTTTTTTGGAAATATTTTGTTACTCTGTCATCTACTTTTTTTTTGAAGGTAGCAAAATACAGCAGAACAAGACAGATCAGAGCCATCTGAGACAGTGCAGTGAAATTGGCACAGAACCTCACAACAGGTCACCAGGACAACAGCAATAGGCACAATAGTACATCTCATTCTGTTCACATTAGCTATTCTTTCAATCACGTAGAGGCAAATGGAAGGAAATATCAAACATAAAAATAAAATATTGAATAGAGCAGCACCATTAATCAGAACTGAGCAAAACAGTAATAAAAATATTTGCCTTCAAAGAGATGGTAGAAGGAAATCCCTCTTACTTGCCACACGGCATACATTCATCCTCCCAAGAGATACTCAGAACTTCGGCTCCCACTTGCTAACGGGGGGGGGGATGGTGGGTGGGTGGGTGAATGGATCCATGTCTGATTATTATCCTGTGCACCAGCAGTCCCCCAGCCACTTACCAGGGTGGCGAGCTGGCTGCCTGTTCTCCCAGTGTCCTAAGTTCCAACATGATGCAGAGCTCAGGAAACACAGATAGTTTTCACCCTGGTGCCAGCAGCTTGTAAGGTCCCCCAGCTGCTTACCAGGGCAGCGAGCTGGCTGCCTGTTTGCCCAGCACCCCAAGTTCCAACAGGATGCAGAGCTCAGGAAACACCGATAGTTTGAGACCAGTTTTTACAAATACAGTAATGACATACTGTCATTCTTGTACAAAAACTTAAGAGAATTTTTCACTGGTCAAAATAATGTACTAGCCTGGTTCTTCATAAGTCATCAAAAATTTAAAGATAATTACATCTAAAGCTGGGATTTATGATAAAATGTCAATAAAGGGACCTAAATGTCAATGGATTACAATTGTTAATCCTTAGAAAGTTTCTAACCTTACCTGTCAGCTCTAATGCTCATGTTTTGATTATACAAGCCTTTGTATCCATACTTTGATTATACATACTTTTGATTATGTATAATCAAGTTTGTTCAAAGGATGCCAAATCCCAAGTAATCATACAGATAAAACCAATAATGAATATGCTAGATTTCTTTTATTGGGATCCATTAACTGTTGTCCAGAGAAAAGATTATATGACACCTACTGAGGCCTTAATTAACTATACTCAATGGGCCTTTGATGATACTGTCAGGTCTCTGAAGAAGACACCTGTCCAACTGGGAGAGAAAAATCTCCCCCAAACAGATCTGTTATTCACACCCAGCAGAGCATGGTATTCAACAGGAAGCCAGAAGCTGACCCCACACAGCTCAACCTGCAAAGAGCCGGCTCCACAAAAATCCACAAGGGACATGCTGTGCCTGCCACCCTCCCCGTTACCCAACCCTATCACCTAGCCTTAGACCCCCTACTCAGCAACCCAAAATTTTTGCACACCCTCAGTAATACCTCCCTCCCCTACCTAAATTCCCCTATAAAAATGTGCCCTTACCCCTTGCTCAGTGCCAATGGTCTTTTTGCCCTTGGCCCAACCTCACCCAGTTGGCAATATAGTCCTCCCATGTTGCTTTAACTTTGCCTACCTCAATAGTTTCAGTTATACTTTGGTTTAGCCTAACAAATACTGCAGGTGATCTCTCTCTTAAATGAAGAATAAAATTAATGAGACAGGCCATCCTCAAAGTCAGAAGGCATTAAACATTCTGACACAGCACAAGGTGGTACTTGTACAATTGTAAAAACTAAATATGTGAATATTTCTGATCCTTCTGCTAATATCCCAATAGCTGTTCAAGATATTAGGTGACAAATCAATGACATGTCAGACTCCAAAATCCCATGGACCTTATCCTTATCTTCCCTATGGGAAGCCACTAATAGCTCCTTGGTGGAAATCTTTGTTAACTGTACTCATAATTATACTAATAATTCTATTATTTGGTCCCAACATACTTAATTGTTTCTTTGGTTTTGTCTCCTCCAGACTTAAAGCTGTACACCTACTCAAGATAAAAATGCCTGGGATCTACTGAGGTCTTTAGATCCTCTGCAGAGTATCCTTGACTGCCAGTCAACAACTATGACACCCTTCAGCCTGAAGAAGCCAGATCAGTCATCACCCTTACTCCTTCATCACAGGTTGGATTATTCTTCAGAGAGGGGATTGTTACAGGCAGCTGAGTTAGACAGAAATATTATAAGCAATCAGACAGAGCTAGGCCCTCCAAGGAACCAATGCAAAAGCCCAGATACCTCTCAACCTTAGAGGAAACAGACACCTCCTGTTGTGGGCCAGATCTCAAGACAAAAGATCAAACAAATACACCCACATCCTAAGGGTTAATATTCCAAATAGGTCTCTAATCACCCCGAGGAAGCCAGGAGTCACCACCCCAATCCCCTACAAGAAGAATCACTGTTCTTTAAGTATGCCCACATGCTGTATAACTCACTTCCCCATTTGTCCCTGATTTAATCAACTTTACCTGAGCAATTATACTCATAATCTTATTGGTTGGTCATGGTTCTGTACCACCTCATCACCACCTTGTGAGTTTCCATGTTTTCCCCACCTTACACCACCTCACTTTGTAGTTTTACTCTATAAAAGACCCTAGAAAAGACAGAGTCTTTGACAACCCACTCAAGATCCTTTCTAGCTCTTCGACAGAACTTTCTTTCTCTCAATAAATATGTTCTGCCCTTAACCTCCATTGTTCCTAAAGTTCATTCTTTAATTTTGGAGAACACAAACTCATATCCAGTAGGTTTGGAGTTTCTTTCCCCTATATCACTAAGACTGTATGGGAAAGCAGGCATGATCACTTAATCCCAAGACACACACACAGAACCATTCCAAAAGCCCTGTGTGTGGACTTCCTGTGAGAACTTGAGCAGGTTTTTGCTAGGATGGCCTGGACTTGACACCAGCATGGGAAATATGAAAAAGAGACTGTCCCATTAAGCACTGGCTATAGTGTGTCTTCATAGTGCACCCTATTACTACAGGGTGCATTTTTTATTCCCTTTTTCCTACTTTCATTTGGCCTAAACTCATTCTGCAAACCTGTTTTTTCTTACCTTTAATAAATGTAAAAGTCCACCAATGTTTATGCTTATTTCATTCCATTCTTTGTTCAGGACAGAAAGAACCCAGAAATCACCTCTAAAAGGAGACTCTAGGACCCCAGAGACCAGTAACAAGACCAATCACAATGACTAATATTTCTGATTGATCCAAGTACAAAGCTTTTTGCTTATGTTTGTGTCCTTCCCTATGGCAAGTGAAGAGTTTAGATATGTTGGAAGCGTAGAAGATTCTGCTTGTATTTCAGAACACCCATGACCTTCTCCAAGTGCCTTCACTTTAACCTCCAGCATAACAGAGCCTGTGACTATTTCTTCACTCCTGTTGTGACCCCACTGTGTAGTCTGTGTCTGCCGTCTCTCATAGACTATGAAATCATGGAGAAGATAGTCAGGATTTGGTGACCAGTCCAGGTAAGAGACTAAAGCAAATTATTTAATAAAATAGTAGTTCCAGTTTTACTTTGTTGTCATATAGTAGTTCTACTTTTAGTTTGTTGAGAAAATTCCATCCTGATTTTCATAGTGGTTGTACTAATTTACATTCTTGCCAGTTGTGTAGAAAAGTTCCTTCCTCCACCAGGGCTACAGCCTGACCAGCATTTATTATTTTTTGTATTCTTGACAATAACCATTCTGAGCAAGGCAAAATCTCAATGTAGTTTTGATTTGCATTTCCCTAATGGCTAAAGGTGCTGACCATTTTTTTTTATATAATTATTGGTCGTTTGTACTTACTTCTTTTGAGAAATAACTGTTCAATTCATTTGCCCATTTATTGATGGGGGTGTTTGCTTTTATGTGTTTTTTGAGTTGTTTATATTTTCTAGATATTAATTCTCTACTTAAGGAGTAGCTGGAAAAAGTTTTCTCTCATTCAATAGGCTTTCTTTTCACTCAGTTATTTACCTTTCTGTGCAGAAACTTTTAAATTCCCTATAGTCCCATTTGTTGATTCTTGTTATTTCCTGTGCTATTGGAGTCCTACCCAGGAAGTCTTTGCCTTTGCCTGTGCCCTCATAGTTCCCCTATTTTTTCTTTTAGCAGTTTCAAAATTGTAGGTCTTACATCTAGGTTTTTGATCTATTTTGAATTAATTTTTGTACAAAATGACAGGTAGGGATTTGTTTTCAATCTTCTACAATTGGATAGCTAGTTTTCCCAGCACCATTTGCTTTGTTTGTTTATTTGAGACAGAACCTCACTATGTAGTGCAGGCTGACTTCAAACTTGCTTGTGTAAGTCCAGTCTGGCTTCCAACTCATGGTGATTCTCCTGCCTCAGCCTCCCAAGTCCTGGAATTAGAGATGTGCACCACTGCACTTGGCAACTCAATACAACTATGTGACACTCCTTGATATATACTCAAAGTAATTAAAGTCAGTGTACTATAGGGATACCTGCATATCCATGTTTATCACAATTCACAATGGCCACCATATGGAACTAAGATATAAAACCAGCCTATGTGCCCATCAGCAGATGAATGGATAATGAAATTGAGAGTGTGTGTGTGTGTGTGTGTGTACATATATATAGCCGTAAAGAACAAAAGTATGTCATTTGCAGGAAAATAGACAGAATTAGAGATCACTATGCTAAACAAGGTAAGCTACACTCAGATAAGATGAAAGAGGAGAGGAAGGAGGAGAAAAAGGAGGAGGAATAAAAGGGATAGTAATGAAGGAACAGATATGATCAAAATATTTTATGTGTATATAAAAATGCCATATTAAAACCTAACATTTGCCAGGGGTTTAACTCAGCAGTATAAGTGCCTGCCTGGCAAGCACAAGGTCATGAGTTCAAACCCTGGCACAAAAAAAAAAAACCCTAACATTTTTCTAAGATGAATATGTACTTTTTTTAAAGCTACACTTTTTTTTTTTTTTTTTTTTTTAGACAGGGCTTCATTATGTAGTTCAGGCTGGCCTTGAATTCACTCTGTAGCCTAGACTGGCTTCAAACTCACAGCAATCTTCCTGCCTCAGTCTCCTAAATGCTGGGATTACAGGAATGTGGCACCACATCCACCTAAAAATCTGCCCTCCTTTAAAAAAAAAAAAAAGCTACCTTTCTTTGCCTCACCTTGACCAAATGATACCACAGTTACAAGTCACATTCCCAATCAAATGGCAGGAGGGAGGAGACAGAAATAAGAAATTTCATCACAGACCTTGGTGTAGAAAGAAACTCACCTGCCTTAAGACTTGTCTTTTAAGTCCAGGAAAGTTGCACCCTTTGTAGTTTTGCTTCATGTTTGTGACCAAAAAAATATTAAATGTGTATTCACTAAAAAAAAAAAAAATCTACCGGGAGAGTGTTTAAGAGAAAGACATTGGCCTGAGGCTGCCTCAGTACTTGGAATTTCTAGGGAATAAGCTACAAGATAACTCGTCGTTGAACAAAATGAAAACCTAAACATAGGAGTATGTTTAGTCCTTCTCAGCCACTTACCAACAGCCAACTTCAGTGATTTTGAGCTGTGGCCCAAATGAGCACTTAGCTGTGGCAAGTCAAGCTATTTCCTCTCTCTGCTCCATGTTTTTGTCCATCAGTGCTTGGGCTTGGCATACAAGAGCTCTCTGGACCTTTTCTGGTTCTGCCTATTGCCAGAGTCATCACTCATTCTTTGCTCAAGCAAACTTTGCTGACTTGCCTGAAGTTTTTCTTTGTTTTTTTTTCTTTTCTTTTCTTTCTTTCTTTCTTTCTTTCTTTCTTTCTTTTTTTTATGGTACTGGGGATCGAACTTACAACCTTGTGCTTGCCAGGTGAGCACTCATGTCACTGAGCTAAATCCCCAGTTAAAGTTTTTCTTTTACCAAGAATTTTACTGAAAAATGACTCTTCTTGTCTCTCAGTCATGAATATCTGGAAAGGAGCAAAGAGAACATGTGACCTAAAAGTGAGGTTCCAGGACTGGGAATGTAGCTCAGCAGTGTAGCACCTGCCTAGTAAGCATGAGGTTCTGAGTTCAATTCCTGTTTAGAAAAAAAAAAAGTTGAAGTTCTCTTTCCCTTCTATCCTCTAGAGCAGTGATGGTGAACCTTTTAGAAAACAAGTGCCCAAACTACAACTCAACTACCTATGTATTACAAAGTGCCAACACTATAATAAACCTGAATACTGAGGTTTTAATTTAGAAAAAAACAACTGTTATCCATGCTCATTTGCTGGGGCAACTTGGCTCATGTGCTGACAGAGGAGCCTGCATGCCACAGGTTCACCACCACTGCTCTGGGGCTTTTGCTTTAGGCACTGCAGGGAAGTTGGGGGGTTAGGCCCCCACTCACTTTCCAGAAGCATCATACATCCTGAGACTCATTAATTTTGGACACTGGAGTAGAAGATGAATGAGTTGAAGGGACTCAAAACTTCCAGGTAATTGTCACATTGTGAACAATACGAGGCCCAGAATGAGGGCTCTGAATTACTGGGCCCTTGGTTTGAATCCAATAAATGATCTGACTGTTACAAGAAAACTTCCTGTGACCAGGAAACAAGATGTAAGTCCCATCAAACTCTACTGTATGGGCCAGACTTCTAGAGAGAGTACACAGTTTGTCCTTAAAATAAGCACATGGGAAACTACTACTACTTATCCTAGGTTTTCAAATGACTGAGGAATGCCTTGCATAAAACATCTCTACTTTCTTGGTAAATAAATATCACACAAATCTCATGTGGGATCTTGTGGGCTCTCCACAGAGACCCTCCAGACCCTCTTTGTGAAGATGAACAAACTACCCTGTGGGGAACCACTCAAATTGCTTCAAAGCCCAGGGGCATCAAAGGACATCTAAGGATGTGACCCACTTGTATAGCTCAAGTGCATGGTGAGACAGTTATGTGACTATGACTTAGCACAGGTGATCACATATGTGCTGGTTACAGCACTATGTAAGAATGTGAACATAAGATAACAACCTGTGTAAGAATTACACAATAAAGACACAGGTGGCACTTGTGCGCTCACTCTGGCTCTCTGCTCTGCTCCTTGCTGCCTGCTATTGTTGCTGATGTCTTGCACATGTGTGTTCTTTTCTTTTTTTTCTTTGTTTTGTTTTGTTTTGTTTTGTTTTGTTTTGTTTTGTTTTGTGACAAGGTCTCTATGTAGTTCAGGCTGGCCTTGGTCTTGAACTTGCTACGATCCTCCTACCTCAGCCTCCCAAGTGTTGGGATTACAGGAGTGAGTCACCACGCCTGGCCACATGTGTGTTCTTTAACCTGGAGACCTCACCTGCAAAAATCTCCCTTGGGCCCTCTGTGGGCTGACAACTGGCATAGTTAGACAGGACCTGAAGTGAGTGGTCCCATGGAGGCTATGGAAACAGCACTCAAAGGCAAAAGAGAGCCCCAGGGAATGGCTGATAAGCCACCCTGGCCTCACCATGGTTACCTGTACTCACCTTCTTGGCATCCTGGAAGGCCCTAAAGGACTAGGAATCAGTCCTTTTGGAGCCAGATGATGTCTTGCAAGCCCTGGAAGCAAGAGTCAGTCAAATTCCTCCCCCTCACTGTGAAATGGCAGGACAGGAGCCTTGGCTATTTTTTACTCCTTTCTGCTGCGTAAATCAAGAGGCAGATGGCATTGCTCAGCAAGTAGACCAGCTGCAGCAGATAAGAGGAGAACCTTGAGCAACAGCTGGATGCTGCAAAGCTCAGGTTGTGAGGCATGGGAAGAACTGCTCTTCCAGAAATGTCTCCAGAAGCTTAAATCCTCATGTCTGAGAAAACCTCTAGGAAAATCCCCTGGTTTTGCATGCTAGGGCAGCTATTCATCAAAAAGTGGGGATAGAGGAGCCCCTAACCCAGGGAGGAAGACTGGGAGAGCTGCCTACCTCTACCTAGCACACAATGCTCATGACCTACATAGCTATGGAGCTTCAGGAGCTTGCAAAACAATTAAGGCAACTGGGGATTTAGCTCAGTGGCATAAACACCTGCCTGGCAAGCAAGTGGTCATGAGTTTGATCCCCAGTACCAAAAAAAAAAAAAAAGGCAGAAGGTGGGTAACACAGTGCCTGTGTGGCTGTGGGACAATGGGGCTGATAACACACAGGTAAACCCACAGGAGATGTCCCAAATAGCCAGCATAGCCAGCACTCCCTCTATGAGGCAGGTTCTGCAGGATGTGCAGAGGCTGGCTCCCAGAAGCAGGTTATCAGAATGTGACAAGTTGGCTGATAACAGCAGTTCTCCTGGTTTGGAAGAATCCAGTGACCTACCAGAGCAAGTCACTGTCTAGACTTGATATCTGTGCTATGTGAAATGGGCCTGCAGCAGATGATGTGTGCACTGCAGTACCATAGCCCAGATGAGAGATTGCTGACGGCATGCATGAAGGACATATTCCTGGGTCAGCAGGCTGGCTGGCATGTGCAGGTCAGTGGCAACTCTTCTAGCACCCTTTGCAGAGCACCTGATCCACGATGCTATTGATGCCTTGGGCAGGCTGGGAGATGCGAAAGTGAAGTGCCAAGGTAAGGTGAGATCTATAAAAACTACCAGCAAAGGAAAAAAAGAAGGGGGTTCCCGGGTGAGTGGGGCCATCCCCAAAAAGACAGGCTGTGGGACCACTAAAGGTCAGTTGGTGCCAGACCTGGATAGACCTGCTGGCTGCTGGCCTAGCCTCAGATAAATTAGATGGGCAGCCTTTAGCTGTGTGGCTGACTCCATGGAGGCTGTTACACCCTGAGCAGCAATACCAACTGATGGGACAGGACTAGAAGGTGAAATCATCCCTGGTGAAGCAGGAAGAAGTGACACTGACCTTCTTTTACCCCAACTAGGTGGCAGGCTGAGATGCATGAGCCTTGGAGGTCCCAGAAGATTGGAGGTTACATGTGGAATTGACTGTTTACTGATCGCCAAAGAATGTGCAGCATGTACCAGCATTGGTGGATACCGGAGCTCAGTCAAGACTACTATATGACAACCCAGACCATTTTACAGGACCTACCACAGCCATAGAAGGGTATGGAAGTCATTATATCATGGTCCAGAAGGCCCCAGTGACTCTGGATATCAGGTGCTTTTCCCAGGCCTGTATGATGTTGATGTTTCCCAGCTTGGTGAAAACACATTGGGGGTGGACATAATGAGGTACTTGACTTGAGATCATGCAGAAAAATTCTCATTGTGAATTCACACAGTAAATCCATAGTCTGAGGCTATCCACACCATACACTGCTGACTGTCCCATGGATCACATGAGTTATGCAGGTGAAGCAGTACTAGCTACCTGGAGATCATAAGGAGATGAGACAGACTGTCCTGACACTGGAAAAAGCAGGGGTGATACTCTCTGCAGAGACCTTCCGTATGGCCTGTGAAGAAGCCAGAGAAATCATGGTAAGTGCCTGTAAAGTCTCACCCTGACACTGGCAGTCAGGACAAATTTGCTTTCACCTGGGAGTGTAGGCAATGCAATGGACCTTCCAGATGTTGCCACAACTTTGAGTCATGCCCTGGTGGCCTAGAACCTAGCCACCTGGGCCAAGTAACACTCTGTTTCATTGTTTTGTATTGATGATATGATATTAATCTGTTTGCCTTACAGATCTGAAAGCCAGTGCACAGTCTGAAGGGAGCTTTGCTGGCATACAGGTGGGCCATAAATGAAGACAAGTTCCAGGGACCTGGCTTGTCTGTCAAATTCTTGGGTGTTATATAGTTGGTAAGGCCAGACCCTCAAGAATGCTCAATTACAGGCATATGTGGGCTTGCTAGGTTTTTGGTGGATATACCACACAGGATACCCTGCTGTGCCCTTTATACCAGATGAACAAAAGGGGCACAATATAGGACTGGACATATGCCATGGAAGCTGCTTGCTGGACTCAAAGAAAGTCACAAAACAGTGACCCTAACTTTCCATTTATCCTAACCATCAATGTGGATGATGATGGTTTGGCTGGGACTGAGCTATGGAAAAAGCAGGGCAAGCAGAAGCACTTTATTAGATTTTGGTCATAGTTGTAGAAGGAAGCTGAGAGCTGGCATTTCCTGATTGAGAAACAGCAGCACTATACACTGCTCTGCATACCTGTGAGGAATCACAGGACAGACAGAGTGCTGGATATGGATGTGGACAGCCCATTCCAGGAGTGGAGTAGCACAGGCTCCCACTCTCATGCATTGGGGGATGTACCTCCAATAGCAGGCCTCTTTCTCAGCTAGCCTATCGGCAGCCGAACTGACAACAGTTTTGGGACCCATGATGCACATGGCCCAGAAACCCATCCAGGAGGACAGACTACAGGACTTAACCCCTAGTGCCTGTGAGAAAGAGGGACCTCTGGCTGATACCGGATATACTGATGGGTCTAGCCAGGACCAAACCCCAAATGAATAGCAGTTGCTGTCCAGCCCAATAAGGAAGTACTCAGGTTTGAAACCAGAACAGGTGGATCAAGCCAATGGGCAGAGTTGTGGACAGTGTGATTGCTTCTGATGCATGAAGAAAGCCCCCTAAATGTGTGCATGGACAGTTGGCTGATGCTTGGACTGCCAGCTTGGGGGCTGATGCTTGGACTGCCAGCTTGGGCAGCTCAGGAGTGACAGATAGGGCACCATCCCTTGTGGGGATATCATGGTTCAGGACATAAGCCCATCTCTCACCAGGAAATGACTTAGCAGATGCCTTGACCAGGCATTGCAGGCATTGCAATGACTGACTACTAGGAAGAGCATCTGCCCCAAAATATTGAGTGCTGATGCCTCCAGGAATAGTGTCTGACCAGGGGCAGGGATCACAAACTTAGCCCTCCAGGTTGAAGCCTTTGTTTAATACATGGCCCAAGTCTTGAATATTACACACCACACTTTCATGGTGCTTATGGATGGAACTATTCAAATAGAAAAAAAAAAGTGGTTTCACAAAACCATATAGTTCTTAATTTATTAACTACAGTGCAAGGAGGTACTTGTGCCTGGTTACATATAGAATGTTACATTTATACACACCCAAACTTTGAGGCGGTGGGATATGGGAAACCACTCAAACTGCTTCAAAGCTCAGGGCCACCTAACGACATCTGAAGGTGTGACCTCGCTTGTCTAGCACAGGTGCACAGTGGGACACCGACTTAGCACAGGTAAGCACATATGTGCTGGTTACAGCACTATGTAAGAATGTTAACATGAGATACCAACCTGTATAAGAGCTGTACAATAAAGACACAGGTGGCCCTTGTGCACTCACTCTGGCTCTCTGCTCTGCTCCATGCTACCTGCTGCTGTTGCCAATGCCTTGCACACATGTTTTTTAAGCTTGGGACCTCTCCCAAGAAAATCTCCCTTGGGCCCCTGTGGGCTGTCACAATGCTTTTCATTCTTTCTTTCCCCAAAAATCCCCTTATTCCAGCCCAAAATAATCACCTTCAGCCAGGATGTAATAATCTCAGGGGAAAACTGATGGACCCACATTTCAATCTATCACCTCTATCTGGCAACTGAAAGGCTCTGAAGGTTAATATTTCAAGAAAAATTAATTCATGGAAAACCGGCTATTTTTAATTTGTCCCAGATAATTCATGCATCTTAGAAAAAAGCACCAGGGACTGAAAACCATAATCTTGAACATTAACAATTTTCTCATTTTTTTCTATTTTTTTTTACAATAATAAGGATTGAACCCAGAAATGAGGTACATTCCCAGCTCCCCCTTTCTTTACTTTTTTGTTTGTTTTTAAACAAGAGCTCACTAAATTGCACAGGTTGAATTCAAATCTGTGATCCTCCTGCCTCAGGCTCCCAGCCTGCTGGGATTATAAGGCTGTGTCACCACACCTGGCTCCAATTTTCTGATGCTAATCAAGACTTCGCCAATACAAATCCTAACTAGAAGAAAAATAAGTGTGAAGGCCAAATAAAGTAACCCCCCTTCCTTAATCTTTCCACAGAGTAAACAATACCTGAAGTCTCTGAACCTTTCCAGTTTGATTTCTTTTTGGGGGGGGAAACAGACTATTACAAAACCCTCATATTGTTACTAGATGCCAGAGCCATGTCACATGAAACCCAGAGGGAGGATGAGGGTCCAAGCACACAAATTTACTTAGAAGATACAAAGGCAAGGAAGTAAAGTTCTCACTTGCTGGGAGAGGGCTCTTTGTCTAGAGATTTGCAAGGGGTGCAGAAGAGAGCTTTATGCAGTGTTCACACATGCACCCTTGAGCTAATGGCCCACCTGATCATACTCTGAGGAGTCCCAGATAGCCAGTCACCTGACAGATGTTTTGTAAGATCCCTGGAGGGTGGTGACTCAGCAGACTCTATTTTGAGCTTTCTGACTCTATTTTATGGCCACTGTCCTTACTGCCTGACAGAATCCTAATTTTTGTCTAATTCCTTCTACACTATGATAATCTGACTGAGAATCCAGGGTTCCTCTGCTAGCTTTTCCCAACAACTTTCCTCCATCATGAACCAAGGGGAAACTGTGACAGATTATTCAAGTATTTAAAGCAAAAGTTGCTATCGTTCTCTGGGATCCCAAAAATAGACATAGCTCTAAAGACATCCCAGCTTTAAGGTAGGAGAGCTTCCAGAGTATCATTGAACTCATGACTCCTCTCAGTTCAAAGATCCTCAAAGAACATCTAGGGGTGGGGAAAAGGTGGGGTATCTGTAAAAGCCTTCTGTACTTTTAGGGCCCTATGAGAGCTGTTGTGAGTAGGCATGAAAACCCTCAAATTGTGCAAGGCCATCAAGTCTCCTCCCTCAGACTCTTATGGGATTTTTCCCAATCATGCCTCATTCCTTCAGGCAGAGGCTCAGTTGTACAGTGCTGTAATAACAGAAATGTTATGGGGACAGAGATCGTCCTCAGCATTCTTCTGGTTCCTTGATGAATACCAATCCCATTCTTGAAAGACCTAGAGCACAGAACCCATAAACCTTCCTCAACAAAGACCTGGTACACCTCACCCGAGTTCAGATTAATTAGGTCTGCCCAATTGATGGCATTAATAAATCAGAGAGTGCAGAAGCACAAAACATTTTATTCTAAGGGAATCGGTTGCAGAAAAAATTTCTGACCCTTGAGAGTGTTTTGAAATCTACCTCCTATCCCTTGAAAATCTAGGAATGTGTAAAGCCAACTGTCGGAATCACCAAGCCAGACTTCCACATCTGTTTCCTATGGAGCCGGGTCTTGGTAAAAGCTCCAGGTCCAAAATTTCTGATCTTTTCTGTCAGAGTAACCACAATAAAGATGCTATATTGTGTTGCCATCCTAAGGTTCTTTGGGGTATTTTGTTCATTCATTCATTCCCTGGGTCAACAAATATCTCTCTGCTAGGCTCTCTGGCAGGCTCTCATGACACATGGGAAAGTGAGCAGGCCCAAGTCCTCAACTTCACATCTAGAGAGAGAGTCTGGACAAATATATCTGCAACGATAAATTGCAAGAAAATCCTGTGATGAGAGAAGGGCTTCGAGCACACAGGAAGCAGCCCTTACTCAGGCTGGAGGGTCAGGGCCTAAAGCTTCATGGCACAGAGCAGTCAACTGAGGAAGGAAATACTCTGAGAATGGGAAACAGTATGTGAAAGAAACCCAGAAATCAGAACATGGAGACTGGACATGGTTCCAAAAAGCTAGAACAAACACTGAATGAACAGCCAGAGAAAAATATAGTCGCCAGATTGTACCACAACAAGGAGACAGGACTTAATCCTAAAGCAGCTCAAGATAGCAAAAGGCTTTCGGCACATACTCACTCATTCATCATAAGATCCTAACAGAAAAACAATAAATATTACAGAGAAATAAAAGCCATCAAGAAACCAAAGCAAACCCAGCATGGTGGAACATGCCTATAATTCCAGAGCTCTGGGAGGCTGAGACAGGAGGATCACAAGTTCAACCCCAAACAGGGCAATGTAGTAATAGCAAGGCCCTTTCTGGAAAAGAAAATAATAATTTTTAAAATGTCTGGGGATGTAACTCATTGTGAAGACCCTGGATTTAGTCTCCAGTACACACACACACACACACACACACACACCAAAGCCGAGCAGAGAAGTTGATGAGTAGGTGTAAAGCTATTACAGATTACAAATGAAAAACAAATCTGTCACAGGGAAAATCAACTGCAGGGAAATCAGTCAATTGTTACTGTTCTTAATTCAGAGGGAAAAAATGTATAGATTGAAAAGATTATTTTCCAATGAATCATCTCTCCAGGTATAAACTATATGGACAAAAGCAGGAAAAACACTTCCCAGACTCATTTTTTATCAAACTATAATACAGTAATCATAAATAGTAGCATTTAGACTGAATGTTGTGAGTGAATTTCATGTTTATCTTTAACAAAGGGTCTTTTTCATTTAAAAACCAATTTTTCCTTGGGCAAAGTGGTATATATCAATAACCCAAGCTACTTGGGAGACTGAGGCAGGAGAATCAGAAGCCTGAAACCAGCCTGAGAAACACAGAGAGATCTTGCTCTCCCAAAAAGAAAATCCACTTTGTTTATCAATATTATTGAAATTGATATTTTTAACTGAATTAAGAGTGAGACTTAATCCCATAGACTTATATGAAAGTCTAATAAGAAGAGCAGGGTTAAATAAAGGCTTTTATAAGCAACCTTTTGAGAAGTAAGAACACTGCAATTCCATCAGGGACTGGTGGAGTATCAGGGACCTGGCCAGGATACCTAACTGACTTATATGAGGGGTACAGTGAAAGGATGAAATAAGAAACAGACAAATTTAGTAATGCATGAAGTAGGGCTGGGAAGTTAATACCTCAGGATGAGCACAGACAGAGACACTCCAAGCCAGCCACTATTTATTGAGTATATATTATGATAGGATGCTTTAGCCTAAGATTAAAGGTCATTTGAGGACTCAGAGGTTGATGGCTCAGTGAGCAATGGATAATCCTGGGATGACTCAAAAGGGTGGAGATGATCCCAGGGCAGGATCTTGCCCTGGAGTTTTTTTTAAATCATAGTGGTTTTCGCTTAGTCTTAGTGAGTGGGAGAGGATGGCCCATCCCTAAACAGTTAATGAGAAATTTCAAAAGAGTGATACTGATGATCCCAGCCCTCCACTTACTCCTTAGGAAAGTGTGCAAAATTAGCCATTGTGGATTTGTGGTCCCCAGCATAGCACAGCTATAATCCCAGAACTCTGGAAGGCAGGAAGATCATGAGTTCAAGGCCAGGCTGGACTACACAGTGAGACCCTGTTTCAAAATACCATTTAAAAATTGTTTTTTTATTTCACTTTCAGGAGACTTTTTCCCTCCTGACTTGCTATCAACAGATTATAGATGCAGTGAAACTAACACTGATCTTTCTATATTCTGGCAGTCTCATACTATGACCAGCCTGCCTCCTGCTTTGATAACTGCTGTCAGCAAAGGAAAATCCCGGAAAGGTAGTGAAATTACCATTGCAAGGAAAGAACCGCATAAGGTCTGGTAGCTACTTTATCGATCACTGAGATTTGAAGCCAATTAAAGTTTTTCTCTTTTTGACAGCCAGGAAGACCAGAAACAACAAAATCATTTTTATTGTGTGTGTGGATTCTGATTGCTGCATGGTGACTACCTGAAGCATCACAGTGGGAAAGGGTGGGAAAGTTTGGCAAGTTTGCTCTGGTAACAACCCTACTGACGCAGAGAGTACTGCTGTGGCACAGAAGCTAGGAATCTGCCCTCCGGAAAACAAACCCTACTTTCTGTCTACCCTGATGAGAACGCCCAGGTGGAATTAATTAGAATCATTTGGCAAGGACAGGCCATCCACAGGCAGGGCTGGTGGCAAGGCATCCTTTCCTGAGCTCTTTGTCAAGATGACCAATTTTCTGCTTTTAAGGGGATGAGGTGACAGAATCCCTGAAGGGACAATCTTGCTTGATTTACATGAGAAAACATCACAGGGACTAGGATTCAAAAGTTCAGAGCTGTGCACTTCAGGTTTCTATACTTTACCACAAGTATGGTTCAAATTTTTAAATTAATTAATTAAAAATAATCCCAATTTATGTCAATGATCAGTCAACTTTGAGGCCAACATTATTAGCCTGCTTTTCGTTGTCGGTTGTTGTTTGTTGTTGTTGTTATTGATACTCCTCCATCTTCAATATCTTGCCTCATTTCAGTGTTGAGATATGAAAAGTTTTGGAAACTAGCTATATAAAATTGTGAACGTCCTTGGTACTACTGCAATGTACATTCAGAAATGGTTAGGATGGTAAATTTTATGTTGTATATTTTTTAGCAAGTTGAAACAAAAATTTTAATGCTCTTGAAAGTAAACCCATTAGAAAGGAGAAGCCAACTGCATTTGAATCCCTGATCAGCCACTTACTACTCATGTGGCCTTAGGCGAATCATTCAACCTTATAATTTCCTGACATGTCAGAAGACAATAGCAGCACAGGTCTAACTGGGTAGCTGTAAAAAACAATGAAGCCAGGTGTGATGGTGCAGGCCTCCCAGCGTTCTAGGAGGTTGATGCAGGAGGATAAAGTTAAAACCTATCCTAGGCAATTTAGGAACTTAGCAAGACCCTGTCTCAAGTGGCTGGGGATATAGCTCAGCGGCACAGCACCTGCCTGGCAAGCACAAGATCCTGAGTTTGATCCCTGGTACCAAAAAAAAAAAAAGACTATCTCAAAATATAAAATAGATAAGAACTGGGGATATAGCTCAATGCAAAGGCCCTGGGTTCAACCCCAAGTATCACTTTAAAAATTGGAATTTTCACGTTTGCAGCATTGTTAATAATTTGAGGTTACAAGAAGATATCACTCAGAAATTTGAAACAAGGTGGTCTTCTGAGAATGGAAAGAGAAATCAACACATAATGGAGCAAAACAGAGACATGTATTGCTGTGAGAGAATCAGAGCAACTGGGGCCTTAAAACAATAGGGCTGTAATCTAGTTGAGTACATTAATTTGCTTGGTGAGAGAGCAGGCCAACTAGAAACCAGTTGTGCAGCCTGCAGATCAAAATTGGCAGTTCCCACCCTGGGAAAGACCTGAGGAAAGTACTGTGGTCTGCTGAGCAAACCGGTCTAGAAAAGCATCGGTTTTGTCACTCAAATGACAGTCTCTATGTGTTGCTAGGAAGACATGGACTCATAACTAGATACTGTTATTCTTGCTTCCTGATGACAAAGGAAGCAAAGCTGATTACACTGAGCCCTCTATGTGGCACAGACATGGGAAAGACGCTGCCAGCTGGAGGTAGCACACACCTGATCCCTCTGGCCCTTCGCTTTTGTTTCTTTATATAAGCTTGGTGAATAAACTTGCCTTGAGTATTGGATATCACTGCCATGACCCTGGCTAAGACAATTTGGCCACTACTAGTGACCCCACCAGTTGTGACACAGCTAAGTGGGACAAGAAGATGATGACACCAAATTCACCCTTGAACTCAGGCTCCAAAGCAGCCAGCTGCTCCTTCTGTGATAGGAGTGGTCACTCAGAGAATTTTTCTGTGCTGCTGTGCCCACAGAGGGATGGAGGCGCCCAGCCTTGAAGTGAGGTATAGCCTAGTATCCGGTATAATCATCTCCCAATAAACTCCAGCCAGAATCATGAATGAATAAGCCACAAGCACTCTCAGGACTTCATGTCTTATTTCAGTAGAGGAGGCAAATCCTTTATGAGCTTTGTACTGCTGTACCTCCCTTGTCCTGAGTTCTGTTCACTCATCTGGGCCTTGTACCCTGCCTATCATTTATAAATTGGGTTGCTTTTCCCAACCTTTTTAACACAGTGAGAGAGGTGACAGATACCATCCCAAGTTTCCCAACACCATTATTTGAGAGCAGGAAGGAGTTTCTGCCTTAGTCCCAGGACACTCATCTGCCCTCCACAGTTCAGTTTTTAACTTTTTAGATAAATCCATACCTTTGTGCCTTAAACTTCAGAGATTTTCATTATGCTCTTAGACTTATGAACTTTTATTTTGGTTGACTCACCACCCATCACTGCGCTCACTTCTTCCACACTTTATCTGACTAATCACTATGACAGTAATTGTATTTCCTTATCAGTAGAGTACCTAGTAGTATAAACCATATCATCCCACAACCCTATGACAAAATTACACACACAATTACAACACATCAGCTGCTCTGACATAGCCTCTGGACTGTGGCTAACGAGGACCTGCTCAGTTTGTGACAACTGGAATTAAGAACGTACATGATTCAGGCTATGGTTGTGCAAACCTGTATACACAGCACTAGGAGGTGGAAGAAGGAGGATCATCATGAGTTTGAGGCCAGCCTGGGTTATATAGTGAGACCCTAGAAAAAAACTGAAAAAAATCATACCATGGTAACACACTTTGGGAGGCTGAAACTAGAGGATTGAAATGCAAGGTCAACTTGGGCTACAACTTAGCAAGACCCTGCCTCAAAATGAACTGTAAAAAAGGGGCTAGGAATGTAGCTTAATGTGAAGATGCTGGAGGAAACACACACACACACACACACACACACACACACACGAAGACAGACAGCACATTACAATCAACTGAAGAACAAAGAAAACACCCTGTCCTGCGCCCCAGCCCTGAGAGGCTAATTTAACTTATCAGATTGAGTATCTAGTGTTGAATGATCTAGAATGCAGTATGTGAATTTTCTAAGATCAGCTGAGTAGCCAACACAGAAAGGCAGCTGCGAAGCCAACACAACCATCAGGAACTATGCAGAGAGACATCACAATGCATATGCCCCTCATGCACTCCTGTGACCTGTGGGGATCGTTCTTCATTTTGGAGATAGAGAAACTGAGACTCAGAGAAGTGAGGTCACTGATCCAGTTTCACAGAGCTCTGAAATGCAGATCTGAGATTTGGAACCTGCCTGTCCAATTTATAAGTAGATGCTACACTCTCTGTGCCATCTGACCAAACTAAACCAGGCACACAAACCAGATTAGAGCTCCCTGCAGTAACTTCCCTCTACCTGCTTATCTGTGACACCCTGATTTTATATCAGTAGGAAGGTATGTAGGTTGTCAATTGCTGTGAGGGGACCTCACTAACAAAAGATGTCAATAAATAAGCTCAGTGTAAGCACAGAAAAGACTGTGTGAACATTTCCCCACCCTGTCACCATGTATCTGGGTTGCCCTCTCTCTCCTGTCTTCTCTGCTTGCACTGTCTCTTTGGTATTTCTCCACCCTCTCATCCACCCATCAGGGTCCCAAATCCTTAGTGGAAGGGCAGTGATGGAAACTTGGAGTCCACTTTTGATCCCAGAATGGGTGTCATTAGCAATAAACTCTCCTGCTACCCGTAAGTACGATGCACCACCAAGTTTATCCGTATTCTGTGTTTTCCTCTGTCTTGCCAAAGCCTCCTCCTGAGGAGGAGGAAGGTGAATGAAGGAAGGAAATCTGGAGGAAATCCGATCCTGTCATAACAACTGTTAGTCATCTCATAACCTACAAGCAAAGGCCCTTTGACCTTTATTCACTGAACGGCGCATGACTTTAGCTTCTGACCCACTGTCTTGCACAGCTGAGGGGAAGCAGGTCCCAAACACAGGCCATCACACACACCTGGTTACACCCAAATCCCCTGGCAAGGAACCCAGGAGCCTTCTTGTCTCATTGAAGCCAAGCACAGTAGGCTGCTCCTGGCCCACGAGGGCATTCTGGTTCCAACTCAAACAAGAGGCACACCTGCCATGTGCTGGCAGCCACTACATTGGAGTTGTTCTGTATGAGAGCCTACCCTTTGTTCTCATATGTCATTTCCCTCATCTGCATCCTGCCCTTTCTACTCTGTCCCCTTTCCTCCTTCCTAGAACATTGCATTCTCTTCTAATCTGATGCTGTAACTAGGCCATGAAGATCCCAAACATTTTGACTGAGCTTTGAGATATAAGCATATTGGAGTTTTCCACAGAATCAGAACCAATATTGTGTGGCAAGGGGTGAGAGTAGCTAGGAAATCCAAAATCCATGAGATGAGCTGGCAATTCCAGCAAGAAACTGATGTCTTGAGTCTGAGGCAGCCTGGAGACAGAATTCCTTTCTCTTCTAGGGATTTCAGTCTTTTCAGGCCTTCCACTAGTTGGGTGAGGCCCATCACATTACAGAGAGTAATCTGCTTTATCTAAAACCCACTAATTAAGTATTAATCACATGTTTTTAAAAGGCGACACAGTATGCCAGCCATGGTGTGATCCCAGCACTCAGGACGTTGAAGCAGGAGGTTCATAGAAGTTCAAGGCCAGCCTATACTACATGGTGAGTTTGAGGCCAGCCTGGCTGAGCAAGAGTAAGACCTTGTAGATAGATAGTTAGACAGACAGACAGACAGACAGATAGATGCATAGCAATGTCTAAACTGGGGTTTCATCTAACACCTAAGCACCACTGCCTAACCATGTTGACACATGAAATTAACTGTCACCTGGGCACAGGGGTACACAGCTATAATCCCAGCACTCAGGAAAGCTGAAGCAGGAGAGCTGAGAGTTTAAGCACAGCCAAGGCAATTTAGCAACTTAGCAAAACTCTGTCTCAGAATGAAATAAATTTAAAAGGACTGGAAGATATCTCAGTACAAAGGTCCTGGGTTCAGTCCCTAGTACTGAAAGAAAAAGAAACTAACCATAACCACTAAGGTGAAAGGAGGATAGAGGATGTCAACTAGAGCCTCTGAGAAAGAGGAGAAAGCACTGTGCCCAGCTGTGTACCTTTCTCAATGGAAACCCTGGAGCCCTTCAGAATGAGCATTAGAGAAAGGAAAGAGAAGCCACAAACACTGGGAGCTCAGCCCTAGCAATGTACAGAAGGCACCAGGCCCACAAGCCTATGTTCTGAACCCAGAAGCACTTTCTTACACTGCTGGATGAATTCTTCATTTTCCCCATTACATGTAAGCCATTCAATTTAGAAGCAAAATTGTTGATGAGGGACCAGAAGAACTGCCAAGAAATCCAAAGCTCTACTCCTGTATCATTTCACTCTTACAATATTATCAGCAGTAACATTGATGTTGCACTCTTGAAATTGTTTTATGTAAATGTAGGCCAAGACCATGGAACCAAATATATTGATGTTACTAGCAAGACTTTCAGAGTAAAAGAAATGCATCTATCAACAGATAAAAGTTAAAGAAAAAATTGTGATGTTAAATGGGACTTGTCAGTGTGAACACATGACTGTGCTCTTTAGTGTATTTTCTAGCCTTGATCACTAAAAGGAACTAAAATGAGGACATCTCAGTGGGCATGAGCGCAACCAGTTTGCAAACTGAGCTATCACATACAGTTCCCTGGACAAAAGCACAAGTACATCTCAGAGAAATGGTTAGAGTCAGGGTTCCCTAGAGGATAGAAGATGAACCCAGGATGTCTTCAGCCAGAAAGTAAACAAAATACATAAGGAAAACTGGAGGGAAGCTGTTTGGTAGTATCTATAGGAGTTAAACACACCCTGTGAACAGCAATTCTTCCCTTTAGTACGTGTCACCAATCCCAGCCCAAAATAGGTTCACTCAAGGACAATTAACAGAATGTTCACAGCAGCCCTGTTATATTTTGTATATTATATAGCAGCATCACACAACAGTAAAGCCCTAGAATCATCCTCAATGCCCAACTACCTTAGAATAAATACAGAAATGGCAGGAGCAATGAAAGATTCAAATGCGTGACTTCATACAACATGAAGCTCATAATGTAATGATGAGAAAAAAAAGTCAGAGAGAAAAAGAGTACATGCTGTGTACTTCCATGTCCACAAATTTCCCAAACCAGTAAGATCTTTAATAGTTTAGAATAACAGCTGAGTGTGGTAGCATGTGTCTGTAGTCCTAGCTACTCAGGAAGCTAAGGCCAACCTGGGCAACATAGCCAGATCCCATCTAAACAAAAAGAAATAGAGGTAAGGCTGGTGGTTACTCTCAAGGGGTCAGAAGTGTTAGGAATAGGAGGTGTGACCAGGGCTTGTGGGATTATGGGGTACTGGCAATGTTCCATTTCTTTGTCTGGCAGCTGCCTTACAAGCATTTGCTATGTGAAAATTTTTGGGAACTATAGGCTTAATTTTTTGTGCTTTTATCTAATATGTTAACATATATATAAATAATATTTCAATTTAACAGTTTTACCTAAAAAAAAGTGATCTGTAATCCCAGCACTCATGAGGCTGAGGCAGGAGGATCATTGCAAGTTCAAGACCAGCCTGGGCTACAAAGTGAACTCAAGGCCAGCCTGAACTGCATAGTAAGACCCTGATCAAAAAAAAAAAAAAGTGATCTTGCCAGGCATGGTGGTGCTCACCTGTCATTCCAGCATTCAGGAGACTGAGGCAGGAGAATCACAAATTAGGGGCCACCTTAGACTATGGATCATGTTCAAGGCCAGCCTGGACTATAGCAAGACCCAAAAAAAATTTTTAAAGAAAAGGAGAAAAACACCCTTAAATGTAGAAGGAATGATAAAATTTAAAGATCACCATTGTGTAACTCCTGACACGATGACCCACTCTCACATCAATCACTGATGGAAACTAAAACCATCCAGTGAAAACCTTTTATTATAAAAACATACAAAGAATGCCAAAGGATCATCCAGAGACTGCTCACTTTTACACAAGAGAGCCATTAATTATGTTGAACTCAATGTGCAACCCAAACTGGCCTTTAGCTCTCAGCAGACTTCCTGCTTTAGCTTCCCCAGTTCTGGGAATAAAGCATAAGCCACCACACCCAGCTAGGAGAGCCTTTATTTCTTTGTAACAGAGAGGCCTGGTGGCCATGGCCTTAATCCAGTGACTGAGTTTAGTACAACAATAATAGAATGCTGTGGTGTTCTGTGTCACCTGGCATGATTCAAATTAATCAAGCAATATAACCTAAGGCAGTGCGGTGTCCTCACCACTTCTGAATCACCTGAGGATTTTCAAAATCCCACTCCAACTATAGCAGCATCTATGAGACAGGGCCACACAACTGTATTTTTTAAAAGTTTCCCAGGTGACTGAAATGGACAGTTAAGATATTATGTAGAAAAATGTATCTCCAAATCTAGCTCCTGGTTTCAATTATGTATAGGATGTAGAGCAATGGTTTTTAATGCTGACTCTATATTTGTACCATCCAGGGAATTTTGAAACCAGTATTACCTCAGCTGTGTCTCCAGTGAATCTGATGCAATTAGATGAGATTAGAACTCAGGAATTTATTTTCTTTTCTATGTCTTACATTTTATTTAAGTAACTTCCCAGAAGAACAGAGTGGACCAATTATTCCCTCTTCCTTGTCAGGCTAATTCTGCCTTCAAAAATGCAAATAAATGTTGTAAAGAGGCTTTGCAAGCCCACAAAAAAACAGGCAATGCTGTCTGAGATGATTCAGATTTGTGCAGACATTGGCCCCTCGTAGGTACAAGGGGCTGCCTTGGCAGCAGCTATCACCCAGGCTATTCATCCACAGCCTAAAGGAAAAGGAAAGAATAATGTTACTTTATCAGCTGCAAGGGTAGGGACATTTGGCCCAAAATTGCTCTGATGAACCTGAAGGGGCAGCACAGCCACTATCTGTCATTTCAACAAAACCTTCTAGTATCTGTTCAAAGCATAGATGAGGATATCACTGGGCTAATGAGTGTAGATCCAAAACTGGTGTGGAGACCTTCTCCAGCCCCACCTAACAAGGGTGTCGCTCTCCCTAATTCCTCCCCAGTTCTACCCTTCACTGCCAAGCACATTTATGACTTCTGGCAAGCATATGGACCTTCACTGAAGCAACAGCGGGACTCCTGCTAGGCCACAGCAGTCTCACTTTAAAAGGTCTCTAGGTTTTAAATGCTGTCACCAATGCTGATTATACAGGGTAAATCAAAGTCATTGTTCAAATTATTTAACACATTGTTCAGGTCACCCCAGACTCTTGAATCACTCAATTGGTCATTCTTCCTTTAACAAAAACTGGGAAATCTATAAATAAAGAATGAGGATCCAAAGATTTTGGGTCCTCTGGTATTAATTGGATTCAACAGATTAAACAAGATCATCCTGAGATGGAACTGATTATTGAAGAAAAAACATTCACAGGGCTTTTAGACACAGGTGCAGATATTTTGGTTATTGCCCAATGCCATTGGTCTGTGACATGGCCTTTGGATATAGCAACTACAGATCTACAGCAATGTTTCTCACCCTAATAGAAGTGCTAAATTGTCCTGGAGGGAAGCAGGATATTTCTGTACATTTCTCACCTTATGTCCTCCCCCATACACCAGTCAATTTATGGGGTCATGATGTATTACAGGATATAGGGACATTTTTGGCCAGTCTCAAAAATGTTAATTGGTTATTCATCAGATATTACAACAAGGTTTTCTCTCCACTCAAGGACTTGGTAAATACAATCAGGGAAAGATAAGTCCTTCCAATGGTCCCTGAAAAGGATTGCTTTGGTACAGGATACTTGCCTTCACATTTTCAGGAGGGGCTTGATCTCTTCTCTGACCACCATGAACAGTGTGCAAGATAACTTGGATGTCTGGTGACCCTGTTTGAGTTGATCATTGGCCCCTCACTCAGGAAAAGCTTACAGCAGCTTACACACTAGTTAATGAGCAGATGATGGTAGGTCGCCTCAAACCCTTTAGTAGTCCTTGGAATACTCCAACTTTTGTGATAAAAACCAAGTTAGGAAGGTAGAGATTATTACAAGATTTGTATGCTATTTATCAGACCATGGAACTTAGGAGAGCACTTCTCCCAGGAATGCCCAGGTCCACAGCTATCTCTCTACATTTTTCCATCATGATGATTAATTTCAATGACTGTTTCTTTCAATCCCCCTCTATCCTCAATATAAAAAACATTTTGACTTTAGTTTACCCTCCACTAACCATCAGGCCCCTATGCATCATTTCTAATGCTGTTGTCTGCCACAAGGAATAGTGAACAGTCCTATGCTATGTCAAGAGGTAGTGGATGCGACATTTTGTCAATCTGTCAGGTCCAGCTCTCTGTTCATCTTATTCATTACATGGATGATATTCTTCTAGCACATGAATCGTTACCTATCTTGCACAAAATATTTCTGCAATTAAACAATGCCTCTCATGATGCAGGCCTCATAGTGGCCCCTGAAAAGATGCAAAGCATGGTGCCCTTCTCATATTTAGCTTACCTTATCTAACATAGACATATTATGCCACAAAAATGCTCATATCCTGGTTAAACTATCTTGTAACTTTAACTGATTTTCAGACTTTATGTGGCAATATTAATTGGCTCTGCCCAGCTCTTAACCTAAGAACTCATGATTTAGACCCTCTCTTTGACATTCTCATGGGGGACCTGGCCCCCACATCTCCAAGAGCACTTATGTCAGAGTCTAAAGTTGCCTTGGACAAAGTTAATCTGGCCCTTTCTAATGCTCCACTGTCTAGAGTTGACCCATCTTCACCAATGTTTTTAATTATTTTCCCAACTCAGCACATACCCAGTGGGGTCCTTTGACAGTCTCAGGACCAAAGCAATGGCTACATATGCCACAAGCTCCACATAAAACCATTACCCCTTTTCTGTGTCAGAGCTGATTGCATGTGGGCAGATGTGTGCTGTTCAGTTCTTTGGTTGTAAGGTACAAACTATCATTGTCCCCTTTTCTGCTGTTCAACCACAGTGGTGATGGTAGTTTTCATCCTCTTGGCAAAGAGCTCTGAGACTGCCAAAGGGCCCTAGTGGGAATATGCTACTACAAAAACAGAAAAGGAGGAGATGTGGGGAGTGATGGTGCTGAGATCAATCATACATGCAGTGCTAGAGCAAGGCTAGCCCTGAGAACACTGGGCACCTGAGGTGAGCCAGGTGAACAAGTTGTTATGCAGAGGGGTTTCACTAAACACCAACCTGCCAAGTGTATAAACAAATGCAATGCCACCATTTGGAAGTTCTTTTTCTCCCACCAGGAGAGAGGGCTCTATCTAACCTTAGCTTTCTGCATTCTGACTCTTGTCTTCATTTCCTCATCCTCTACTATCCTCCACCTAGAAATTTCAAGAGGTGTGCTGGATGTGGCAGTGAAGGAAAAGTTTGCAACTCAGCTTTTTTCTTTTTTTTAATTATTATCAAGTTTTGGGGATAATTTAGATATGCATAATGATCACATTCATCAAAGGAAATTTGTATCTATATGATATATCTTGATTCCTCTTTTTTCCTATTCCCCTCCCTTTAATCCCTTTTCCTCTCCTTATTTACAAAGCTTTGCTTCCATTTTATCCTTCTTTTCTCATTTTTTCTTTTCCCTTCTTTCCTTTCCTCCTCCTGCTTCCCTAGTTCCTCTTTCCTTTTGAACAATTTCCTATTTTATAATATCTATTATATGTTTTGGTCCTTTTTACACTTTCACTTTCTCACACCAGAGATATTTACACACATGTATCCAATTTATTTCACTTAAAGAGTATGGTCTCAAGGTCTATAATGTCTCAAGTTTATCTTTCTTTGTGGCTGGGTAGTACTCCATTGTGTTAAAAAAAATATCTTTTTATGCATCTATCAGTTGATGAGTCTTTGGGCTGTTTCCAAGATTTAGCTATTACAAACTGTGTCACTATAAATATGGGTACACATATATTGCTGTGATATGATGCCTTTAATTCTTTTCAGAAGATACCAAGAAAGGGAATAGCTGGGTAAAATGAGACCTCACCTCTAGTTCTAGTTTTTTGAGGAATTTCCACAGTGATTGCAACAGTCTGTACTCCTACCAACAGTAGAGAATGGTTCCTTTTTCCTATAGCCCCACAAGTATTTGTTACTGGTTAATTTCTTGATAATAGCCATTCTTTCTGGAGTAAGACGGAATCTTAGCACTGTTTTAATTTGCATTTCTTGAATGACCAGTGATCCTGAGCACTTTTTGATATATTTATTTGCCATTTTTACTTCTTCATCTGAGAAGTTCATCTCAGATGCCCATTTTCTGATTGAATCTTTAAATTGGGAGAGAGGTTCTAATTTTATCAATTCTTTATATGTTCTATTAATCTTTTGTCTAAGGAATGACTGGCTAAATTTTTTTTCCACTCTGTTGTCTCTTCACTCTGTTGGTGATTTCTTTTGTGTGCAAAAATTGTCTAATAAAATGAGATCCCATAAAAGATCTTAATATTAAAACAGAAACTGTAGAAACCAAGCAGCCAGCTCGCCACCCTGGTAAGTGGGTGTGGCCCAGCAAGCCGTGCCTACCCCAGGGCGAGAACCATCAGCATCTCCTGAGATCTGTGCCATATTGGAACTTAGGGCGCTGGGAAACCAAGCAACCAGCTCACCTCCCTGGTAAGTGGCTGTAAGCTTACCAGTGTGCAGGCTGAGATTCAAACATCTATATTCTCCCTCCACCCATTAGCAAGTGGGAGCCAGAGATCTGAGCATCTCTCGCAAGGTTAACTATATGCAATATAGCAAATAAGGGGATTTCCTTCTACCATCTCTTTGAAGGCAAATATTTTTATCACTGTTTTGCTTTGTTCTGATTAATGGTATTGACCTATTCAATATTCTGTTTTGATAAGTTCTATAATGTTCTGTATTTCCTTTGATTTTGCTATATCTGATTGAAAGAACAACTACTGTGAAGAAAATGAGATATACTATGGTACCTATTACTGTCATCCCAGTAACCTGCTGTGAAGTTCTGTACCAATTTCACTACACTGTCTCAATTGGCTTTGTTCCATCTTCTTCAGTGGTATTTTACTACTTTAAAAATTTAAAAAAAATTTTAATAAAAAAAACTAGAAACTATTGAAGACATTGGTGTAGGCAAAGACTTTCCAAACAAAACACCAATTGCACAGGAACTATCATGAAGAATCAACAATTGCAATCTCATGCTATTTAAAAGCTTTTTCATAAAAAGAGAAACTACCATCAGAGTGAAGAGACAGTCTACAATGTGGGAGAAAAAGTTTTCCACCTGTACCTCAAAGGGTTACCGTCAAGAACATATGAAAAACTCAATCAGTCCTCCCATATTCAAAGACCCAATCCAAAAATGGGTATCTGAGATAAATACACACTTCTCAGATGAAGAAATACAAATAGTAAATAAATATGTGAAAAAATGATCAATATCATTGGCCACTCAAGAGATGCAAACTAAAGCAACACCAAGATTCAACCTCATCCTGGAAAGAATGCCTGTTATCAAGAAATCAACCAACAATAGATGCTGGAGCGGCTGCAGGATAAAAGGAACTCTTCTCTCCTGTTGGTGGGAGTGTAGACTGGTGCAACCACTGTGGAAACCAGTGTGGAGATTCCTCAAAAAACTAGGACTAGAGTTCCCATTCAACCAAGCTATTCCCCTTCTGAGTATCTTCCCAAAAGAATTAAAAACATCACACCACAGCAATATATGTGCACCCATGTTTGTAGCAGCACAATTTGTAATAGCCAGATCTTAGAAACAACCTAAATGCCCATCGACTGAGGAATGAATTTTTTTAAAATGTGGTATTTTTCTACAATGGAGTACTACTCAGCTATAAAGAAGGATAAACTGGAGACTTTTATAGGTAAATGGATGCAACTTGAGCTCATACTCATAAATGAAATAAATCAGACTTGCGTGTGTAAGCATCATACTGCCTCAGTAGTGTGAGAAGTTGAAAGAAACTATATATATACACACATATATATATGTAAAAGATAGTTAAGATAGTTACACTACTGATTTCTCTGAGGTCATTGAAGGAAACGATTTGTGCTGGTATTGTTTAGACAATACCAGCACAAATGCAGATGTCTTGTGCCCTGGGTGAATGATTTGGGGATAACAATGTGCAAAGTATGTAACATTGCTGTCCTCTGTTTAATGTGTTTTGAAAATTTTGTTTTAATTTTTAATTTCTTTTCTCTTTGGAATAAAATGGATTTGGAAAAAAAAGATGAGACTCCAGTTGTTAATTCTTTGTAGTATCCCCACGCAGTTGGATTTTGTCCATGAACTCTTTGCCTACAACTGTGTCTTCAAGAGTTCTACCTATTTTACCTTCCAGCAGATTTAGTGTTTCTGTTTTAATATTTAGATCTTTGATAATTTTTATTTTAGTTTAGTTCATGATAATAGACATGAATCTAGTTTTAGTCTTTAGCAGTAGAAAACCAGTTTTTTCAGCACCATTTATTAAAGAGACTACCTTTCTTCCAATGAATGTGTTTTGGTCTGTTTGTCAAAAATAAGGTGGCTGAGTGTGTTTGGATTTGTTTCTGCATCTTCTAATCTATTCCACTGATTAGTCTTTTTTCTTTCTTTTCTTTTCTTTGCCAGTATCATGCTGTTTTATCACAGTAGCTCTGTAGTATAATTTCAAATAACAGATTGTGATGCCTCCTGCCTTGCCTTTGTTTCCCGTTTTTGCTGTCTTAGGTCTCTTCTGGTTCCAAATGAATATTAGGAATGTTTTCTCTAGTTCTGTCAATTATGCTAATGGAATTTTGATTGGGATTGCAATAAATCTGCATAACAATTTTGGCAGTATGGCCATTTTTACTATATTAATTCTTCCTACCTCAAGAGCAAGAGAAGTTTGAGGTTCTTATGTTATTCTTGCTACCTAGAAACTTACTGAGGCTGAGTTCTTAAATTTGTCTTCCTAATTGCTTGAGTCTTGCTGCCTTTCTCTTTCCAATTTCTCAGAGTATACCTGCCTTTGCTCTTCTAATTGCTGGAGTCTGACTGCAGAGGTCAAAACTGCCTGATTAATTTTTAACAAAGCTCAATGAAGTCTTCATCCTATCTTTTCTCTACCCATAGTGCCTCCATCTCTACAAGAGTGCTGGGATTAGAGGAATGCACCATGCTGGAGTGGCAAATAGCTTTTTTTTGGGGGGGGGGGCGGTGCACCATTCCTGGAGGTACTGCAATACCAGGTTGATGCATGGAGTGGATGGAGCAAGCTCCTATTCCATCTCCCAGCTCCAAAAATCCATTTAATATATTGTCCTTGGGTAGAAGATGTATCAGATATTAAACTGATAAGAGTGGATACTACACTTGATCTTAGCCAAAAGGCTGAGAAGCGTTAGAAATGTCTATTCTTAAGTGACACATGCTGAACACTGAGAAGTGATGTGTTATGATATGTGTTAGGTTTTTGTCTAGATGTCCCCCCACCCAAAGCTTCATACAGTCATACAGCTTTTTCAGAGGTGATTGAATCTAGAGTGTGAGATGCTAGGATTAAGGATGTGTAATTAATGAATCAGTCCCCTGACTGGTTTGGCATAGTTTTGGCTAGGATTAAGAGTGTGAGTACTACACCTACCTAGGGTCAGTGGCTTGCATACAGTATAAGGGGCAGAAAGAGACTTGTCTCTGTTCCCTCCCACCACCCTTGTTGCTTTTTCTGTATTCTGCCTGCCATGAATTCTTCTCTTCTGTAACACCTGTCTACTGTGCTACTCTGCCTTGGAGCTAACCAATTATGAACTAAAACCTCTAAAAACTATGAGTTAAATAAAATCTTTCCTCCCTTACTTTGTGGATGTTGCCTCAGCAATGAAAAATCTAACTAAGACACTATAGATCCAACTTTCCAATGGCTCAAGAACAACGTAAGAAAACAAGGCATACAGAAAGAGAAATACAGCATAAGAAAACAAGGCATATGGAAAGAGAAATAAAGCAAATGGAAAGAGGAATACAGCATAAGAAAACAAGGCATACAGAAAGAGAAATAAAGCAATGTGTTCGCAGCTAGTTTGGCCAGGCAAGGACATATGGCATATTGTTGTATTAATCTTTTAGATTTTCTGTATGTTTGAAATATTTCTGAATAAATTGAAGAAATTAGATTTTTGAAAGCAAGAGGAAAGTATTGATTTTGTCCATGGGTTTTAGGAAAAATCCACACCAACCAGTCCCTGGGCATTTGGCAGATGAAATGCCGAGAAATCAAAGGGAAGGACATGATGGGCAGACAGAGCCATGATCCCAAACTCACCAGCATGAGAAGGTACCCAAGGAGTCTGGGAAGTGCACCTAAGGGTGAAAGCAGAGTGAGAAAAGGTCACAATGTCCCCGCTTCTTTGTAGTACGATTTTATTTTTCTTATTTCAGTGACTGTCCCATTTCCTGGAGGAATTTGTGTCATTTTATCTTGTTGTATTCCTTCCTCCTCCTCCTCCTCCTCCTCCTCCTCTTCCTCCTCCTTCTCCCCTTCCTCCTCCTCCAGCCTTCTGTCTCCTCCCCTGAGAAGCATTCAAAAGAGAGCCAGTGCAGTAACTCCAGGGTGGTAAAGGGGAATCTCATTCCACAGTGTATTCTTAACAGGGCCTCCCTGAGCTCAGACATTGTGAGTATTGGGGTAATGACTGTTTGACAAGCAGACTGCTGGTGTCAGAGTGGGAGTTTCCAATTCACCACAGTCCTTAGGCTAAGATCTCTCCATAAAACTAGGTCTCTGGGTTTTAAAAATAGGGTATTCTAACCATTACATCTTTCAACTTTACCAGCACCATTTACAAAATAAAAATGACCGAAGTCAGTTGCACTAAACATTTTTGGATATCATCTCTTTAAACACTAAAAGAATTACTAACAGTGTTATTGCTATTTACCAGATTATAAAACTGAGGTTCAGAGTACACTAAATTCCTCAAAGTTCCACAACCAGTTAAATGGAGGAGCTAGGGTGGGAATCTCACAAATCCAACACCTACATTAAACACATAAGACACATTTAAATACTATTTCTCTGTGTTCTATTGCTAGAAACAAATAGAAAGCTTTTATTTCATTTTCTCTATACTTTACAGTTGTCAATATCTTGCTAATCTTCAATAATTTCCCACAACATATAACCTAGTCCTGCTCACCATTGCCCACTACTCAGGTCAATTCCTTAAAAAACAAGTAAAGAAGCACCATGGTAAATTCACATTGGTAAAAGAAATTGAGAAAGAATTGCAAACTTGAGCTGCGGATGTAGCTCAGTGGTAGAGCTCTTGCCAGCATGCATAAGGCTCTAGGTTAGAGCCCCAGCACAGCAATGAATAAATAAATCAGATTAACACCTAGAGACTTGATTAGTGGATTAGAGGTACATCTGTCAGCCCATGCATCTATCTAGCCTTTTTTTTTTTTTTTTTTTTTTTGTGCTGGTAATTGAACTCATGACCTTGCGCTTGTGAGACAGGCACTTTTGCCACTTAGCTAAATCCCCACATCTATGTAACTTTCTCTCCTGTCTTTCCCTCAGTCTCTCTCTTGCTGTCTCTCTTTGTTTTGTCTTTCTCTGTTTTATTTCTTTGTCTCTAAGTCTCATTGCCTCTAAGTCTGCCACTATCTCTGTATCTCTGTCTCTTTCACATCCATGTACATGCACACATATGCACACAACTAAATTTATTTATTTATTTATTTATTTATTGTACTGGGAATTGTACTCAGGACCTCACACTTGCTAGGCACATGCTGTGCCACTGAGCTATATCCCCGGCCCTATACAACTAAATTTGGAGCTGCACTTTGCTTCCTAGACCTAAACAGATTAATAAGCTAAATTAAATGAGGATAGCAGGAAAGAAGAATGACTTATGCCACTGGGGGCCAACCAAGCCCTTCAATCTCCTTGGCTGCTTGCCACTCTAGCGACAATATGAAGACATAAGTGCTCACTGTCCCCATAGCCTTCAGTCCTTGTAAGAGCCACCTCTCCTCCATGCTCCCCCAGACTGTACCAAATGCTGCTGCCCTGATGCTTGGGGAGCTAATGCATAAGTGACAGTGGAATAATATGGACTGACAACTACAGGCACCCCTATGGATACCTGACCAGGTCTGAGGAGGATGATCAGCAGCAGGCTGCAATGGATCTTCAAGAAATATGGCATCACTGAGAGGGTACCATCAAAGAGGCCTGCCAATGATAAGGGTGATGCCAATGCCTTCCTCCAGTTTTAGAACCTGGCCCTGGCCTGGCAATTGGCAGAAACCCCATAACATTAGGCTCTGGTAAGACCAACCCCACCCCTCACCTTTGGGTGGGTGGCCTGGAGCCTAACACTTCACTGGTCACTCCAGCCCAGGATCTTGATCACTCTAGGAGCACTCAGACCACTGCTTACATCAAAGGAGATAGTTTTGCCTCCATCCAATAGAGAGCCTGCAGCAGCCCTGGTTGCCTGTGCTATGTTAGGGTGCTCTAGATTGTGGGCTCTATGTGGATTTTCCAAAGCAGGGGAGACTTGGTATTCCCAGTAGTATCAGCCCTCACCCCTCCCTTGGCATTATGAGCTTTTCATGGATGGTTATACCCAGCACTGACCCCAGGATACAGACCTAAGGGCTCAGGATAGGTCTGTTATAGTCAGCGGTTTGCAAGGAGAAAAAGACAATATAAGACACATAATTTATAGTATTATTTATAATGGTCACCCAAGGAATCAAATATCAAGAAAGTGCAGGAAATCTGCCCACAACACTAAAGAAATAGAAAATCCAGCTGAAGGCCTGGATCCCATGGCAATAACCTGCATGAGTTCAGCTGAAGACCTGAAGCCCACAACCATCATGCATGCAAGTCTATTTCGCGGATTTGCACTAGGAAGGCCCTAAGATCAGCGATGGAAGCTAGAAACTATACCAGTGGGATGAAGGATCTGTACCAGTAAGCTGAGGGTTCTGCACTGGAGCCATGAGGCGACCCTCAAAGTAAAGACCAGGGCTCTCCTGAAAAGTACCATAGCAATCCTTAACGACAAGGTCCTGAGCTCCTCTGATGATGAAAATAACCAAGTACATATCGGGAAGCCAGCGTGACAAACTTCTAGAGATTCAGCAGCACACATGTTCCCCGCCAGAGCCAGGAAGTGATGCTCCAAGTAAGGATCAAAGCCCCTCCCCCACCCGCCCCGCCAAAGTGAACTGCGGTCATTCTCAGCGACAAAGTTCTGAGCTCCCCCGATGATAACAGCCAAGTTGATATCAGAGAAGCCAGTGTAACAAGCTCCTTCAGGAGAACCAGCAGCTCCAACAGCTCCAAACAACACTTAGGAGAACCCCACAACACTTCTTTTTCCTCTCCAGGTCTCCTTTCTATACTGGCAACAGTCCTCAGGTGGGCCATCCACACACAGCACCAGGCTGATTCAGTTCAGCTGGTGTTACAAGTCGATCACCAGTTACCAATCCACTACAAGAACTGAGACCAGATTTTTTCTGGACAGTTCTGGCTGCCAAAATAGCCTGTGGGGCCACAGCTGTTCAGTCCATAGCTGGAGTGATGAGGGCTGGGGGTCAGGTGAGCTGAGGGAGACCGAGTCATACCAAAGACCTGAGAAAACAGACCCAAAGAGAGGAGGCTTTCCAGTGACCTTGGGAAGACAACCCACTGTCCATATGAGGAACAGGGAAGGACCAAGGGTGGCAGGCAACAGTCTATAGGTTCAATCACCTGTTCCAGCAAAAAAAAAAAAAAAAAAAAAAATGGCTAAAGACAGTCAGAGTACACTGACACTGCTGCTAGGTCAGAATGGGCTTCTAGTATTGAAAACAGCTGCTTTCCAACATCTATGCACATTCTATAAGGAACCAGAGAGATATCAATGGTCTCAAAGACCACACTTCTGAGAGAAAGCTAGCCAGCAGCAGATTGTGCAACCTGAGCAAATGAACTGACAGGAGCACAACAAGGTCATGCGAGGGAGCCTCAATGGCTATGCTGTGCTCCTAGCTGCCTAGGCCAACCCCAGTGGGCCTGGCACTGAGGCAATGTCCAGGGTGGAGCCAGGCCCACAAAAGCAACGTCTCGGGAACCTCAGAAGCAGGCTGCAGGGTGACCAGGCTGCTGGTGACTGGGTCCAGGAGCAGCAACAGCACAAGCACACTCTGCGGCCTGCGCCTTTTCACAGCAAAGCCTCGAACCAGCTAAAAGGAGAATACGTGGAGGAGGTTACAGTGACAGACCCGCCTACACCGCACTTGTCTTTTCCATCTCACAGAAAGCAGTTATTTTAAAATTTGATCCCTTCTCTACCCTCTTCCCTTGATAGCAATTCTTTACTGAGTTATTTAGGTTCATGTGGTGGGAATTAACATCCTATCTACCACTAAAACTAAATTCTTAGATCTGCTTTTTATTTTTTCACAACAAGAAGGGACTCTTGTTAAGCTGATTTCTAGCACACATGATACTCTCTACTGTGTTCTGTATTTGTTTGTTTTTTGATTAACTAAATGGAAAGTTATCAATAAAGCCTTTGTCAGAGGATTTATTTCTTTGAAGAAAAAGAAAGAACGCAGACTCATAAATCAGACAGATCTAAATCCTTTGAGCCACATGACCTTGTCTCAAACAAACAAAAAAAGCTTAAGGTGATAAATTTTATATATATCTTACTATAATTTTTAAAAATTAAATAATAACAAATTGAATATTATGCTTATTTTTTAAAAAAGACAGATAAGTCCCAGGTAGTTTAATGGTCTCTAATTAATTATTAAAATGTAATTTTAGTCATATAGAAAGGTTCCCATCTTCAAGAGTTTATGAAAAAAAAGTCTTTATATCAAAAATGCCTTTAAATCAAAATTCAATACACTCTCACTGGTGTGTGAATACTAAATATGAGTAAGACTTTCCAAAAATACCACTAAGCTTTTATTTCAGAAACCGGTTCTTCCACAGTTTCAACTTTGAGAACATTCAGAAAGCAAGAGTAGCTAATAAGATACCATTCTCGTGATACCTCTCAGAAATGTCAGCAGACATAATTGCCTACAATATAAGTGGAAAATATTTGCTCTTGCACATGTAAAGTTAACGCACAAAGAATCTAAATGGCTGAGCTGAGATCATTCCATGAAAGAGAAATTCAGATTCCATATCCAGAGTCCCTGACCCAGAGGCTACTCTTTCCTTGCCTTTTGGCTCAAGATTGTTTAAAAACCGAAGGTCATACACTATAAATTAATGAACTCTAATAAAGAAAAAACCCCATGACCACTTACTTTCTTGAATCATGCCTATCTAGTGACTCTTCCCCAGGGGACTCCCATACCAATCCCCAAGCCAGGCGACAGCTTAGAATTCAGTTTACCTTTGAGGAAAGGAGAAAGGTGCAATTAATGATCCTACTATTCATGTCACCTACACAGAGTGAGGAGCAGCCTGTGAAAGTTCTCAAGCATGAGGATCTCTGTTGCATCTCACAATGACCCATTGTCACATTCTAAAACTCTTTCTGCAGTATCTTGACACCACTGTGACAAACCCCTGTGGGAGACTGGCCCGTGGTTTCACCTTCTCTGAGAAACACTCCTAACATCCGGTGGACACCTGCTACCAAGTTTGTATATGCCCACACCTCCATCTTCTCAGGCAGGGTGAACCTCATCTTGCAAAGTCAATAAGTAACTCCCCTAGAATTTTGGAATTCAGAAAAAAATAAATTTCTTCCATTCTCCACAATGTTTTACACACAGTTTCCAGTTATGTACTGAAGTCTACACACCTGATTCCTCTAGTATCTTTTATAACACACTCCCCTGTATTCTAATTCATATAAACAATTCCTTGCTCCTACCTCACCTCTTTTCTCTCTGGCTGCTGCTTCTGAGGTTTCTCAGTGGGAAACTCTTCCTCTGTCAGCACCTTAACCTCTGGTTTACCCATCAGAATTCTAGGGGATAATGGTTGATGAGAAAGAAGTAGTCAATTAATTAGACAGGTTGACTGAAGCTTTTGGATTTAACTGAACCAGAACAGGCCTCTCTCAGAACAAGCTATTTGCAATGCAGGTTTCTATGGAAACACGAAACCAAGAAAAAAACAAACTAAATAAATAGCTGCAAAGTCAACTTACATTAAGCAATACTTTAAAGATGAAAGGCTCAGAACATGCATCATTTTTAGAAAAGACTAGAGCTATTAAATATAAATAAGATATATATGTATATGTATTATACATGATATATATTATTATGCATAATCATAGTGTGTATATATGTCATAGATATAGTTTTCCAGATCTAATAATTTATTAATATGATATATGTTATTATGCATATATATCATAGTATGTGTATATATGACATATATATACAGTTTTCCAGATCTAATAATTTTGACAGTTTCAGATATACAAACCAAAACTCTAACTATCAAAGGGGCCACTCCCTTGACCTTAGAACCTCGCTGATGTGATTGATACAATGAAGAATGCAGGTAGTGAACTACTGGATGTAACTGGCCTAAATCCATAATCCAGAATATAGGCTGCCATGTCATAGCCTGGAATTTTTAAGGACTCAAGATCACGGAACACTGAAGAAGGTTAGGGGCAAGAAGGAGGCTTTCTAGACTGATATTGCAGAGAAGTAATAGTCAAATACCATACATGGAGAAAAAGGCAATGTATAAACTTTAATTAGAGCCTAAAACTATCTATAAAGAACAGCTGTGTCTATTCTGTTTTTTTACTATTTATAAAGGACAGTTTCACAATTTGAGCTACACAAGATTTTGTCTTGCTGTGCTGAGGCCTTGTACCTGCTAGGCAAGGACTATGCCTCTGAGCCACATCTCTAGCCCTAAGTATGGACAAGATCTTCAATACTATTTCTGAAGTATTGTGGCCCTTCTTTGGTGCAATAAGGATGTCATGGTCATCTAAGATGATGTCCTTATTCTTAGGAGATGCAAGCTGAAGTGTTTGTAGGGTGGAGCGACCATGACGCCAGAGGCCTAGTGCTCTTCTTTCATCCTTCTATTCATGTTTATCCACTCTACTCCCACTTTCACCTACTCCACTCACACTTACTTGGCACACCCACCCATGAGTGTAATTCCCACCCCAGGATCTCTAGCTCAGAACTCTCCTTGGGGCTCCAGACCCATGAGCACTACATCCCCAGCCTGAATATTCCAGCAGCACCTCAGACTCACCACATTCAAAGCCAAACTCATCTTTTCTCTTCCCCACTGCCTGTTCAATAAATAAATAAATAAATTCTGTTACTTTTCCCATCTTTTCTAGCTTGACAAATGTTAAATTGAACAAGCCAAAAACCTCTCTTCTTTGCCCTGTGTTAATCAATCATCAAAGCCTTTGTACCTTATAAATCTCTTTATTGCCTCACCACTCCCTATTTTTATTGTCTTTCTTCCTAGTTACATATTATAAAAAAATCCTCACTGTTCTTTCTTACCTTCGATCTTTCTGTACTCCTGTCTATCTCCTATTCTTTCACCAGAATAGGTTTACTAACATAAAAACCTGTTCATACCACAACTCTGCTTGAAATTCTTCAGTGGCTCCCTCGCACCTCCAAACCATGAAATCTACTAGACTCTTTTTCCGTGGTATGCAAGGGCCTTCACGACTGAGGTTTGTGCTTTCCTTCCCAGTCTCATCTTCTACCCACCCCACTCCAGCCAAACCTGTGAGGTTACTGTGGGTAGCTGAGTGTCCCATCCCCCCAATGTGTACCAGCCCCCTCTTTCCAGAGAAGCTGCATTCACTGGAAAGCCTTCCCGCCTTTGCCCATTTATTTGTAATCTCCATTCTTCTTCAGCTCCACCAGCCTTGACATATAGCTTCATTAAATCAACTTATTTTAGAATATTTATTTGTGCAACTTGCTTCCCAGTAGGCTATAAGATTCTTAGCCACACGGGACTTGTTTTTAATTTCTTTAAGTGCCTAGTTCACTCTCAAGTTTACCAAAGGCACTCAACAATTATTTATTTAAAAATTAACAGTCATCCTGGTAAAATAGTTTGTTTCTTTGTCCTTAAGGATTTGAATCTCTAACTATAAAGGTAACAATAGGAACAAGAAAAAAGATCAGGTGAGTTGCTATAGGAAATGGATTATTTGAAAACAGACTCTCCAACCCTTTTCTTCTCTTCTCTGAGATAAAACCTAGCCTTGGAAGAAAGCTGGGGAGAGTGAGGCTGGATGGGTTAGCAGTGGTGGTGAACGTATGTGTTCAACAGTGGGCTGTTTGTATCACTGAAAGCTCTCAAAGGTTCACCATCTCTGGATTAGAGAGTTGAAATGCAAAAGATAAAGATGAGTTCACTTTAGAAATCAAGTGGATTTTATTGGACTTAAAGAAAATTTACCCACACTCCCTTCATTCTAACTTTATAATCTTAAAAAATATGATACCCAGTGTGCCCAGGAGGTGGTAACTTAGAGGAGGAGGAGGCTGACGCCTTCTCATTCCCTGACAAACACTCCAGAGCTTCCAGACAAAAGGCTCTTTGTACATAGAGCACTCTTACTGCCAAGGAATTTAGCCTCAAAGAGGTATGAACTCTCCACAGTTGGCATCCAACCAATTGCTCTCAAAGAATTGAGGTCCCAACTACCATGCAGAAAAAGCCCAATCTTTTTCTTTTGCCCTGTGTGTGTGTGTGTGTGTGTGTGTGTGTGTGTGTGTGTGTTTTACTAGTTTAAAGCAGGGGCCTTTACACTAACCTACATTCCCAGCCCATTGTTTTAAACTTTCTAAATTTTTTTTTTATTTTAAAGAGGGCAAAATTAAACAGAACATAAGAAAGCAATGTAAGAGACATAAATTTCAAAGACAGACAGCCAGAGATCTTCACTATCTATCACATTGTCTCTTGTGTTCTTCCAAATAGTTGTCCATATCTTCACATACAGAGAATTCATACACAACAACATAGTATAAAACTGATCCGAACAAGATGATCCAAACAAGAGTTAGGTCTGCAAGACCAGACAATAAGGAAGTCCACAATGGCTTGTCATAATGTCTTTCATTCTCTTCAAAGTAGTTGTCCATACCTTCACATATGTTGAAATTAAACAAACAAAAAAACACAGACTAAAATCACTCTGAGCAAATAATAGCATTGCTGGATTTCATATCATGATGTTACAGAATCAGCACTGGAAACTGTAGTGTCTCTTTTTCTTCAAAGTAATTGTTCATTTCATCGTGCATTATATAATCAGTTCTCATAAACTGTTTATAAGTTCTACGCATGCACGAGTCTCTACATGTGTATCTATCCTTCCTGTATTAGAGGAAAAACAAAACAAAGCAAGACAAACCAAAACAAATTCCTAGAAAAACATGAAATGAAAAAATCATATAAAACCGCAATACAAGGTGATCTACAATGGTTACTATGATGTCTCTTGTTATCTTCAATAGAATTGTCTATATCACCAGGCATAGTATAATTGAATATAGCAGTACATAACAATATCAATAAAAACAAAACATTGGAGACATTTTAAGACTTCAAAATCAGGTAATAATCAAACCAGAGTGGGTATCCTAGCGAATCTTGTTATCTTCAGTCTAGTTGCCTATAGACTCAGACTTGATATTATCAATCATAACAGATTCAAATAAAATCAGTCAATACAAAACAGCAATCTAACAAACCAGATTCAAATAAGATCAGTCATAATAAGACAGTGTAAGTTATACAGGGCTTCAGATTAATTAATAGGAAATTAAGGATGATTACTGTACTATATCCTGCTATTTTCAGGATAGCTGTCTGTGCCCTTAATTCTAGTACAAGTAGACAAACTGGAACAGAATGTAATCAAGCTAAACAGAGTGGTAAGAGTGATGTGGATTTTAAATCCTGATACACTATTAACAATATCCTCTGCCTTCCTTTTTTAGACAGTTCCTCCCCTTTTCACTCCACAGGGTGCATTGCACATTTTGGGTCCCACCAACTCCCTCAGTTTTTAGATTGGAGGGGCATCCTGCTTTTTACCTAAGTGGTTCCAAACTTTCTTACTCCTGGACTTGATATCAAGTTGTATTCCTGTATCTACAAAAGCCTCAAGGTTTTCCTTCGTTATAGTTGAGTAGTTCTCTACTGCACAACCTACCTGCAGGTGCTGGTCGAGTTGCCCCTATTTCTCTCTGGTTCCCTGTCACATAGAGCATTGCTTTCTCATATTTGATTTTTGGTCCATAAACCCAATCTCAGGTTAATTATATTTCCTATATAGACCATCTCAATAGGCCCTACCTCTTGATCTACTCTGCCTGTGTTTCTTTTTGTTAGTGTATCAAGACCATCTATGTTAGAGATTATAGCCAACTTTCTCTGTTTCATTTCTGCTATGCTATTTTTCTGTCATTGGTTGTCTGATTTTCTCCTTCATTCCACTGTCTGCCGCATTCATTGAGGCCTCTCTGCCACTGGTCCTGAAATCCTGGTATTTTTTTTCTCTCTCTCTCTCAAGAATGTCCTTCAGTATTTTTTGTAGGGTTATATTGGTGGTCACAAATTCCCCCAGTTCCTTTTTGTCATGGAAGCATCTTGTTTCTCCATCAACCCTGACAGACAGTTTTGCAGGGTACAACAATCTGGGTTGGAGGTTATTTTCCTTCAGGGCTTGGAATACTTCACTCCAAGCTCTTGATTTGATGGTTTGTGTCAAGAAGTCTGCCGTGATTTTGATGGGTTTTCTTTTATAGGTGATCTGTTTCGTTACTCTGATAGCTTTTAATATTCTGTTCTTGTGAATTTCTGGGATCTTGATTATTATATGTCTGGGTGTAGCTCTGTTTTGGTTGTAGATGGCTGGAGTTCTGTATGACTCATACAGCTGAATACAATTTCCTTTTCCTGTGCTTGGGAAGTTTTCCTTAGTTCTGTGAATACCCTTTGTATTTCTTTTGTGTTTACCCTACTTCTTCACTCACATGTTTTATTCTTAAGTTACAGATCCTCTTGTTGTCTTCTAGCCTTTGTATTGTTACTGCCTGTTACCTTGTTATTTTTAAGAGATCTTTCCTTTCACAATCAGACATTGCAAACCTATCTTCAAGTTTTATTAATCTATCTCTAGCTTCTGTCAGGCAGTTTTTCCAGCTTTTGATGGAGTTTTTAATTTCCTTGTAATCTCTTTGAATCTGTTTCATTAATTCTAGGTTTTCTTTATATTCTTCATCAAATGTTTCTCTTCTTTTTTTGTTCCTCCATTCTTCCATCTGTGTCTTCTTGAGAGGTTCTTAGCATTTATTTTATTAATCTTCTTATATCTTGCTTTACTTGAATTAATTATTTCAGTTTTGAGCTCATCAATGATGTCACCAAGATATCTCTTTATGTCTGCTGATGCCATGTCTGATATTGCATATTTGCTGCCCTCAATCTCTTTTGTATTTACCTCTCCTGGATCAATATTTGCAGAGTTAGGGGCTGGGAGATTTTTCTTATTTCTTTCTCTGGTCATGGTTTTGGTTTCTTCCATACAGGTGTATAGTGGAGGTCCCAGCCCCTTTCCTTGTTGGTTATGGTTCTTCTGAAGCACTGGCTAGGGATTACTGCCCTCTCCAGTTTACTGTTGGTCATTGAGGTGCAAGGAGGGACAACATATGCTGGCCCCTCCCCTCCAAGCCAGTCAACCAGAGGGAGCCTTTACCTTGTTAGTGTGTGCTGCAGGTAAGGAATCAGTTTGAGACAACTTATTGGGTCCCAGCCAAGGGCATGACCCAGGCCAAGCAGATACTACCAATCTGCTCTAGGTAGGAAGCAACCAACTAAAGTCACTTGTTCTTTGTTCGTGCCCAATTCCAACATGTTGTCCAGTTGGTCATCCCTTTCTCATGGGAGGGTCTTATTCCAAGCATTCACCACAGGTTAGTGCAGGTCTCCATGATGGCTCCTTTCTCTATTAGGCTCAGTGACCCTCAACTTCACTGGAACAGTGGCTCTGGCAGGGAGTGAACCCAGCCACAACCCGACCACAAGTTTGGGCAGCTCCAGCAAGAGCACCAATGGTAGCCCTGCAGCTGCTCATTTGACCAGCTCTTTTCCCTTTAGTTTCTTCCTGGATCGAGAAGGTCCATTTCCCTTTGTCTGGTCCCCTCCAGGATGTTTTATTCCAGCATCTGAGTTGTTTCTCTCAGGGAGGCTCTGTATTTTGCTGCTTACTAATCCGCCATCTTTAGCTCTACCCTAAAAAAATTTTTTTTTCGAGGTAAGGTCTTACTAAGTTACTAACTTACTGAGGCACCCAGGCTAGGCTCAAACTTTGCTCTTGTCAGTCTTCAGAAAAGGCCAATTCTTTACAACACTATTATTTTTCTACTATTATTTTTTAAATATGCACTGAGCTGTAAAAACAAGAATAAAAAACAGAAACAAAAAAATGGCAGTGTTCAAATGGTTCAGAGCCTACTTCACGGTGACTGCTTGGAAGCTGTATGAGAATACTGTGGCTAGTGCTTAGGAAGTCTCAGAGAAACAGCTTGCTCTGACCACTTCTGGGTTCTTGGTTCCAGGTGACACAAAGGAATTCTTTGAAGGAACTGTCCCACCTGTAGACCAGAAGAACACTCCTCTCTCATGCTTGGAGCTTCACTTGCCTGGCAAGGGCAGGGTGCTGTGGCAGGACCTGGGGTCTTCTCCTCTGCCTGCGCTCACTTAGACATGGTGGAGGGCAGTGCCTGGGGCTGACAGATCTAGCGACCCAGACTTCCCAGAGTTTCTTCAAGGTTTCTTTGATCTCCTTCAGGGTTTTTCTTTCTCAGAACTTCTTATTTATCAAGAACAAGTTCTAGCCAGGCATAGTGGCAATGCCTATAATTCCAGCACTCATGAGGCTGAGGAAAAAGGATCACTGCAAGTCCAAGGCCAGCCTGGACTACAAAGTGAGTTCAAGGCCAGCCTAAACTGCAAAGCAAGACCTTTTCTCAAAAAAAAGTAAGTCCTGCTGGGGTTATAGCTCAGCAGAATGCTTCCCTACCACGCAAGAGGCCCTGGGCTTAATCCCAGTACCACACACACACACACACACACACGCGCACGCGCGCGCGCACACACACAAGCAAAGTATCTCCAAGGATTTTAGGCTTATGAAGGATAAAGGGAGAGGCAGAGCCTCAGGGCCCTGTAGATGGAGTGGGAGGGGCAGTGAGAACAAAGAGGCTCACAGAGTGGGGAAATGAAACTAAAGAGGATTCAAACTATTGAGTCACCTTTGAAGCATAAAGAGAGGAGAGAATTTATAAATACCAGTGGAATTTTCACCAAAATGAAAACTGAAATGGAAAGCCAAAGACGGTGTGCAAAAATGTGTTGAAAAATAGATGAATTACCATAAAAGTATGCTTAAAGAGCAGGAGAATTTTGCAGGAACAATTAGAAATTCAGTCTTCTGCATTCAGTTTTAAGGGACAAGGAACTAGTCAGGCAATGGAGATGACAGATAAGTGGAAATAAAGTGAAAAACTTGCAAATCCCTTGCAAAGGGATAGCAGGATAATTACTTAAAGCATGAAGGCAGTAATTTAGGTCTAAAATGTCACCACTATTAATTCTAAGTTTTACTGTAGTCTGTTAGGGAAGCGTTCTCTGGGGATTATGAATAACTGCTTCTTGAACTGGAAACTACAAAAACAATTGACATTTCTATAGTATTTAAAGAATGAGACTTTGAGAAAAATGATTTTTTAGAGGGCTATCTGAACATCAGTATCTGAAGACCTAATATTCATCCTTGCTTTATGACACCTTCATTAATCAGCTTCCATTAAAGATAATGCCACACATGTAATTATATGGCATGGCATTATGTGAAATATTTAAGTCTATGATATTTCACAATATCTTGGCTGTGGTGATATATTGCACCAATTTGAGTACACGTGTCAATTTTTCATAAATTTCCATCTATATTCACAGCTCAAGGGCCTTCAGCAAATTAATAACCAAAAGAATATACACTCTTCTGTTTTTAAGTGAATGGTCTGCTGCTTAGCATACTTCCCCCATTTGTTTTACCTCTCAAAACCTATTTGGCTTTCTAAAAACAAATGCCCAACCTATTTCCCAATTGCCCTTATTTCCATGTTAGATTTTTTAATCTAATCACCTGTGACTTTAATATCACATTGTACTTGTACACTTAGCATTTAAGTAAATAGTGAATAAAGCAAAACAAAACAATACAATATACCATATGGAGATGCCAGATGAAAACCCTTCCAAGATCTGGCAATAAAATTTAGCTTATCCCACTTATTCCACACTTTTAATACACAATATGGCAAAACTCATCTTGTGGAAAAAAAAAAACTCCTCATCTTTAGAAACTTTTCCAAGTGGTTAGCAGCGGCTTTATCATTCCTTATAGAAACTTCATGGAAAAAAAAACCTCAGCACTGGGGCTGGGGATATAGCTCAGTAGCTTAAATGCCTGCCTGGCAAGGGTAAGGTTATGAGTTCAATCCCCAGTACCACCACCAAAAAAAAAAAAAAAAAACCTCAGCACCCTCCTAATCATACAGTCCAGGAAACAGAGGAGGCAAGATCTTTGTCCAGACTTCCTTGACCAGTAGCAGAGTAAGGGCTAAAATTCTGTTTCTGCATTTGTAGTCCACTTCCTCCCATGTATATTTTCATGATGATTCTGTTATCAGGCACCTGGCCTCCCCTGGGCTGCTTGCATCAATCATTAACCATCATTAAATCAATAAACTCCTGCTGCTCTCACTCTGAGCCCAGCTTTCTCATGGAGAAATGGCATGGCCAGAAACTAATGTTTGGCTGATCAAGAAATCAGAACTCTCAAAATGGCAACTGTCTTTAAAAGACACTCCTTTTGAACCCCAAAACAAATTGTCTTTTCTCCTTATTTTAAGTCAGACAAGCTCAACCATGCCTTTCTAATTTGGTGAGAATCTAGGTGTTTTCATATAATGTTGTAGTCAGGGTTTGCAAGGAAAAGAATTTAACATGGCATGTATAATTTATAGGATTATTTTTATAATATTCACCCAAAGAGTTAAATGCAGAGTGCAGGAGATCTGTCCACACCCTAAAGACCCAAAGAATTCAGCTGAGGGTCTGGATCCCATGGCAATGTCCTCCACAAGTCTAGCTGGAGGCCTAGAGCCCACGACAATGTCTCATGTAAGTCTGTATCAAGGATCTGCACTGTACTTGATATAGGGGAATGAAACGCCCAACCTCCTATGTCCGCGAGTTCGTGTTCTCTAAAATCAAAGAATGAATTTTAGGAACAACAGAGTTTAACAGCAAAATGTGTTTATTGAGAGAAAGAAAGTTTCTTTCTGAGAGAGAGAGAAGGGGTCCCAACCAGGTTGCCCAGGATTCTGTCTTTTCCCCAGGGACTTTTATAGAGTAAAACTATGGGTTCAAGGTGGGGCAAGACTGGGAACTCACAAGGCAGATAGGCATAAGGTGGGACATAACTATACTTAGCCAATAAGATCACTAGTTCAGGTAAAATTGATTACATTAGGGACAAATGGGAAAGCAAGTTGCATAGGAAGTAGGCATTCTTGAGGTTGTAACCTTTACCCAAGAGGGATGGGATTGTGACTCCAGAGTGAGAGGGAACTAATTAGAATATCAGTCCCCAGGATGTAGATGCATTTGTTTGATCCTTTGTCTTGAGGCCTGGCCCACAGCATGAGGTGTCTGTCTCCCCCACAGTTGCCAGGTGTCTGCACTGGCTTCTTTGAGGACCTAGCCCTGTCTCACTGCCTATAATATTTTTAACTAACTCAGCTGCCTGCAACATACTGAGGATGCCCCAGGTCAGTGATGGAAGCTACAAAGTCTGTGCCAGCAAGGTGAAAGATCTATGCCAGCAGGCTGAGGATCTGCACTGGAGCCAGGAAATGATGCTCACAATAAAGACCAGAGCTTTCCTGAACAGAACCCACAGCCATCCTCAGCAACAGTGAGGTCTTGAGCTCCTCTGATGATGAGAACAGCAGAATTCATATCAGGTTAGCCCAGCGTGACGAGCTTCTCCAGGAGGATCAACAGCGCACCATCTTCCTCTCCAGTTCTCCTTTTATGCTGTTGGCAGCAGTCCTCAGGTGGGCCTTCCACACCCAGCACCCTGCTGGTTCAGTTCAGCTGGCAATAACATAATTCCTATACAACCTGAAGTAAAAAAAAAAAACAAAAAAAAAACAAGCTAAGCCCTGGGGTACACACTGATAGAGCACTTGTCTAGCATGTATAAGGCCACATTTCCCTTTCCACAGCCAAAAGTTTTTAAAAGTTTGCTATGGGACTTTACAAACTAGATTGCATGGAGTTTTGTTTTAGGGTGTGCGGTACTAGGGGTTAAATCTAGAGTATGATAGGTGAACACTGTACCATTAAGCTACATCCTCATCCACCCCCTTTAATTTTATCTTGAGACAGGTTCTTGTTAACTTGCCCAGGTTGGACTTAAAATTGTGATCATCCTACCTCAGTCTCCCCCGGAACTGGACTACAGGCCACCCTAACAGTTTAGACTGTGTGGTCTTGAATGCTGGAACTGGCTCATTGGTATCCTTATAGCTCCGGGCACCACCTGAGGTGCTTAATGTTCATTGACTGAATGTAAATTAATTGGTGTGTTAATCACTTGTGTATTATGTGTCCATGATGTTTTATGTTAGAATTAGTTCATGTATAATTAGTTGCTCAGGAAGCCATGTAAATACTTATAAACTCTTTAAATGGATTTGTGAAGTGCAAGATTAAATAAGCCAAAAGTACAAACACCCGGGCAAAACTCACTCACTGTATGGACCTGTACTGTCCCAGTCCTAAATTCATGGATTCTCCAGCCACTCAGGAAATTTATCCAGGGAAAAAAATCTAGTCTGGTCCAAAACTACACCTCCAAACTCTTATCCAATTAGCACATCTCCATCCTTCCAACTGGGACCACCTTGCCTTGGAAACCAGTATGCAGATGGACTCTGTGAGTGGCCAATGCCTCCTAGGCCTCCTCCCCAGCCCCCTGTCTGGCTGCTCTGCTGGTCGAGGCAGGTGGGGAGAACAGGGACACAAAAGTTTGTCTGGGGAATCTGTGGACTGAAAACAGGCCTCCGTGAGGTATATACAAAACTGCTGGCTCTTCCTCTTCTTAGGAGACTCCCCATCCTTCCCACGAGAGCCTGGCTATCATCGCCAGGATGGGCAGGAACTTCTCCAGACAGCCACCAGTGCCATTCCCTCAACTCTAGTCTCCTGCTGTCTTTCTCCAGCCACTTGATGTGGGTTCCGCCCTGCCCCTCAGGAAGGTTCTCCTTTTTAAAATAACACAGTCGGGCATGATGACCTATGCCTGTCATCCCAGCACTCAAGAGGCTGAGGCAGGAAGATCATCGAGAGTTCAAGGCCAGCCAGGACTATCTAGTGAATACAAGGTCAGTTTAAATTACACGGTGAGACCCTGTCTCAAAAAAACAAAGAGAAAAGAACCCAGGTCCCACTCCCTGCTGTGGGTCTTCACCTATTCACACCTTAGCCTTCCACCGGTGGGGTACTACTCCTCCACTCCACCTCCTCACCCACCCTGCCAGCTTAGCCAGAAGGAAACAGGTACCAATTGGTGCCCACATCCCCAACTCTGCAGGGCTCCTTGTTTTGTGTATAGACCCTGGGGAACAACTGTCCCACCCCCAGGAATGCACACTGCCAGCTTTCTCTTCAAAGTTTGTCAGTGCCCAGCCCCACCCTCACCTGGAACATATGAAGGTTAAGACTGGTAATTTCCATTCCCTAATCTCTTAGCCAATGCCACATAGTTGTTCCAATGTCTCCCAAGGAAGTGGGGACATTTATCACCTGTCACAGTGCTCTGAGGAGACAACTAGAGAGTCACATCTAACATCCTGTTACATTAGTCCAACTCACAGTTACAAGTAAAAAAGACTCATTTGACTCATCTTAATTAGTGGAGGTTAGAGATAAGAATACCCCTGGAGATAAGAAACACCAAAATATGATGGCAGCCCACAGGCAGCCATACCCAGACCTCACAAGGACGAGCTAGAAGTTCCAAGTGTGAAATAGAACTACTGACGAAATATTCTTATCATCCCCTCAGCAAAGACATTTCCAGACTCTCACCTCCCCCTTTTGCTGAACCTCTGCTAAAAGATGCTAAGAGGGGAGTGTTCTATTGTCCAATAGGTCTAGAAATATTAATACTAGGAAAGTGTCTTTCTGTAAGATTCATGTTCTTTAATATGCTGAAGTAATCATGAGACTTTCCAGGAGGGGAATACATATGGTAAATCCCTTTGCACTTGCCTAAGAAACCCTGTGCCAGGAACGTGAGTTAACCACTGACCAGACCCAGTTCAGGAGACACTGCTGGGAGCTCTGCATGTCTTTTCCTGCTTTTTGAGATGAGTTATTTGTAGCTTTGCCAGCAGCATATGTAGACTTCCCTCTCTCTATGGCTTTCAGTTCCTGCTTCCACAATCGATTGATTCTCTTATTTTAGTTCTCTAAGACAAAAAAAAAGGTCTTTTTACATGTTCCAGAATGGTCAGCATCATAATAATTCAGACGGATGACCTTATAAGCCATCTTGTAAGCAACTGAGTTGTGTAACTTCGGCCTGGACCACAGTACTGATCAGGAAGGTGGAATCAAGTATGACCTCCCACACTTAGGAGGAGCATCCAAGGAACAGCACCACGATCAACCATCCTAACACAGGGTCTTTCTAGCACCTTTGTGACAGCCCAGACCAGAGAGTGAAAACAAGTACCAAAACAAAACAAGAACTAGTCCTGACACCCTAAAACTCTGAAAGCTCCCTCACTTGGCTGACAACCCCAGAGGAGCCTATCATTTGTAGCTGTGAGACTCAAGCTAAATACACACTTTTCAAATGCCATGAGAGTCTCCCCAGCCTAGTGAAGCATACTGTGATCACAAGGAAACCGGGATCCATACAAACTCATTTTCTCTACCTTTCTTCAGTGAGTAGTTGAGGCAGATATGTTGATTTTTCCCTTAGCCCACTCTGTAGCTTATAAATCAAGGCTAAACTATGTTTCAGTATTTTTAATTGTGGTAAAGTCATTAAGAGCTAACAGCAAAAATGGTAAGTGATTTTTTAACCTAAGCAATACAGCATAAGAGAATAAATGCAAAAATATTTTACAGGATTTTGTTTTTTAAATGCATACTTGCATTAAGAACACTCGCGGGTGTGCTTTGTTCTTCCTGGCATGTGCTTATGCAACTCTGCTCCTATTAAACAGTTCAGCCGTCTACACTTTTACCTCAGCAATCACATTCAGCTGTGTGTGTGGAAAGCACTGGTTCATTAACCTCATTCCACAAACTGGATCATAAAAATGCACCTTCAACATTATAAAAACACAAGCAGGCCAATGTGACTGAAGGTCAACTGAAAAAGCCATGCACTCTTCCAGGTTCTCCTTAATGAGAATCATTTGTGAATACCAGCAAGCTAGACGACTCCCTCAGCAGAAGTGTCTCAGCACAGCATAAAGCATGGTACACTAACAAGTGCAGAAACCTGGAGTCAGACAGACTCTGCCACTTCAAGCAAGTATGCTTAGTTTTCTAAGCTTCCACTGCTGCTTCTACAAAATGGTGAAGGTGTTAATCAGCTTGTGGTTTCTGTTACAAAATGTCTGAACTCATCAACTTAAAAAGAGAAAGGTTTATTTTGGCTCATAATTTTGAGCCAAAACATCATGGCAGGAGGACATGGCAGAGAAAACTATTCACGAGATGGCTAGTAGAGAGAGGAGGAAAAAACAAGTTCTTACCATGTTTTTCCAGGATAAACCATGACCCCCACTCAGCCCTTAAAATGTCACCACCTCCCCATCCTTTCATGCTGAGTGTGTTGGATTAACTGTCAATTTGTAACACCCAGCTGAACTGAATCAGCTTGGTTCTGGGTGTGGAAGGCCCCCCTGAGGATTGCTGCTAATAGCATAAAAGGAGAACTGCAGGGGAAGATGGTGCACTGTTGATCCTCCTGGAGAAACTTGTCATGCTGGTTTTCCTGATATGAATTCTGCTGTTCTCATCATCAGAGGAGCTCAGGACCTCACTGTCACTGAAGATGGCCATGGGTTCTGTTCAGGGGAGCTCTGGTCTTTATTTTGAGCATCACTTCCTGGCTCCAGTGCAGATCCCTTAGCCTGACTCGGATCCTTTTAGCTGGTGCAGACTTTCTAGCTTCCACCACTGGCCTTTGGACCTTCACAGCATAGATCCTTGATACAGACTTGCATGAGACATTGTCATGGGAGGAGCAGGATCTAGAAAGAGCACAGAAGTTCTATCCAGTGAAGGTACCTCTTCCAGACAGTGAAGCCACCAGTGTCCACATAGCTGCTGCATTGCAGTGAACAGAAAGCACAGCCACTACTCAGAGGCCAACCACTTGTACAAGGCAGATGACATAGCATCACTGAAAATCCCAGTCCACAGCTTAGTTAAGACAGGGAGGACTTTGAATCCAGCCAGGGTTTTCCCCTGCCCGACCCTATGACAGGGCCAGTGGCTAGTGAGGCTGGAGACTTTGGCAGGATCCATAGTCCAGGGCCTCACTGGGAATATAAAGGAGCTGACACAAATTGAAACCATCCAAATTTCAATACCACTGAAATATATGCAGATTACAGATCCATAATCTCTAGGTTTCACACCGCCTCTCTATGAACTGCCCTGCAGTGCTACTGCTGGGACTCTGCAAACCAAATGTCTGCTTGGTCAATAATGCCAAGAAGCTTTGGTGGCAGTTCTTAGCTTCCGTACACGCCTAACAGTGTTCTCACACCGGCTGAAGCGTCTTCTTACAGGATTGGCCCTGGAGCCCACAGAGTCATTGTGGAAGCTCAGAATCACTGACCCCACTCAGAGTTCTAGGCATCTACTGCACCTTTGTAACCTTTTAAGACTCCAACCTTTGTTCCCAAACTCTGTGGGCGGTGGTTGCTTTCCCAGGTGTTCATTTCCTGCCCTTTTAGTTACCAAGTAACATTACATCTAGTTAACAATTCTGTAGAATTCTCTGTTCAAACAACTGATATGGTTTCTGTCTTCTGATTGACAATTTTTTTTTCAGAGTAAGAGTTGTTTTTATTCTTTGTCTGTTTGCTTGCCTGCTTTTGTTTTTTGATACAGGGTCTCACTATGCAGTTCAGGTTGGCCTTAAACTCAGTAGGTAGCTCAGGTTAGCCTCAGACTTGTGGCAATCCTCCTGCCTCGGCCTTCCAAGTGCTGAAATTACAGGTATGTGCCACCATACCCAGCAAGAATTGTTTTTATTCTTACAGAGATATGAGGCAGAGGAGACAAAGACTGAGGAGAGAGATTCTACAGGGTTAAGAGCTCTGTAAGAGAAAATACACACTGAGTTTTTCTTAATGAAGCTTCTGGGTCGAGGTCAAATTTCTCCTGCAGTTCTTTATTTTCTTCCCTGAGAAGGTGTGTGTTTGTTTGTTTGTTTGTTTATTTGTTTTGGGTCTTTTTGAGACAGGGTCTCACCATGCTTTTCAGGTTAGCCTTGAACTCAGCAGCAAAGAGGATTTTGCGTTCATAAACTCTGTAATAAGTTTAAGATTCTGTTGTTAGTTTCAAACTCTTGCTGCTTTCTATACATGTTCTTCATAATCGCACTATTCACCAATCCTCTAAAACCTTGAAAATTTCATTAAAGTTGTTTATGTCAGGAAACTAGTTAGCACAGTACATAATGGGCTTTTTTCATGTATTTTATGACTGATGTGTCATTTTTGTCGGGAGATCCCAGGTTCTAAATATCTGGCCACTCTTAATGTGATCTCACAACTCTGAATGCCTAATGCCTACCCTCTTTTGATGTAATTAAGGTGCTCAAACCTAAGGTGCATGAATTCTTTCCCAAATCTGGACCTCACCCACTGGCTCCAACTTGAAAGAGGCCCAAGGCAACAGGGCTTATAACTGGCTGACACTCCAGCTTTGATCTATTGGCAGAGTTCTCCCTCTCCACTGCTGGGAATAACTGGGTCCTGCCAAGTACCGTGCTCCCCCACCCCGCTTCTGCTGATGTATGGATGGAAGCTTGCCCAGTATGCCCTGGCCCTTCCACCTAGGGACCCTCCCTTCTCCAATTCCCAGAGAGTTCAAGAAAGACAAGAAGTAGCATTAAAGTATATTTGTGTCTTACCCACACCCTATGTATTCATTTGGATGAGGGAGGAAAAAAAACTAGTATGTTTCCAGTTCCACCTTCAAAAATAACAAATTACTTCTGAATTAGACTAATACAAATGGTAACAAAGACATAATTCCTATTCTCAAGGAGTTTCAATGCCCTGGGGAAGACAGACAATAGGCTTTTAATTAGGTTACAGGTTCAGCAGGATAAAGCAGTGAACAGAGAAGTGAGTTAAATAAGAAGCTTATTTATTGCCCTCAAGAAACAGCCTATCTACAAGTTGAGAACTAGCAAGGCTGTCCAGTGGCCAAGACCTCTTCTGTCTTGTCACAGCACCATCCCTTCACAATTGTCCACAAGGTCTAGAATGAGTATTATGCCTACATTCCAGTCAGTAAAATAGGTGAGAAGAAAGCACCTGCCCTCTCCTTTTAAGGTCGCCACCTGAAGTTGTCACATTGCTTTCCCTCATACCCCAATGACCAGACTATATCACATGGTCACAAGGATCTGCAGTGGACACAGGGGATTCCCTGCCTTTACTCAAAGGGCTGCCATGTGCTCAACTAAAAACTTAAAGTCCTATCTTAACAAAAGAAAGAGGAGAGTATTTCACTTTCAAATGCTCCCTACTTATTCAGAGTGCCCTCCTTCCTTTTTCTCCAGTTTCTCCAGTTTAAATAAACTGTCTTCTCTTTGTTTAAACTTGGCGGCTTTAATTCTTTACTGATGCAGGCTTTAGGGTACCGGGAGCTGTGTGTTCCCGCAGAGCAGTGGCAAGATATGGCACGGTGTGGCATGGTGTCCACCCCTCCCCAGAAGTTACATTAACTGACGCATGGGCCATGAAGTTAAGGCTTTGTCTCTAATTCTTCACTGGAGTGAGTTTAACAAGCCCGTGCGCAGCTCAGACAGCAGAGGAATGGTGCTCACTCGCCAGACACACTGTCTGCAGAGACTGGAAAAGAGGACAAAGGAACATCAAAAGGGAGTCTTCAGAAGCCAGTCTATAACTGGCTAAGGAATTTTGCTGCAGAATATCTGCAGAGGAGGAAGGCCAGGAGGGAAAAAAAAGAGTAACACAGCCTCTGCCATAATGACGGAAAAAGTAGTGCTAGTGATATAGGGGAATGAAACTCCAAACCTACTATGTCCGCGAGTTCTCTAAAATCAAAGAATGAATTTTAGGAACAATGGAGGTTAAGAGTAGAATATATTTATTGAGAGAAAGAAAGCTTCTGTCAGAACAGAGACAAAAGGGGTCCTGAGTGGGTTGCCAAAGACTCTGTCTTTTCCAGGGACTTTTATAGAGTAAAACCATGGGTTCAAGGCAGGGGAAAACTGGGAACTCACAAGGTGGATAAGCATTGAAAGAGTTTTTCCCTAGAATAAATCACAGGATTGGCGGTGGGAGGTGGAATCAAGGGATGTTTACCTTGAGGTCACTTCCCCTTTCCCCTCTTACAACTTCCTTTTTCCTTTCCCAGCACACGCAAAAAATGTTCCAATCAGCTCCTCACGCATCATCAGTGCCCGCCCTAAGCACCACCTCAGTCAGAGGTTACATGTATATCTCATATCCCATGTTCCGGTCAGAGGAAGCCAGACTGCCTATGGTCATGGACTCCTCTCCACATCCTTGGAATAGAGGCTACTTTTTATTTTATATTTTGCTCTTTATCACACCGAAAACTCTTAACAGGCATAAGGTGGAACGGAACTATGGTTAGCCAATAAGAACCAATAGTAGTTCAGGTAAAATTGATTAAATTGGGGACAAATGGGAAAGCAAGTCACGTAGGAAGTGGGCATTCTGAGAGCTGTGACTCTTCCCTCAGGGGTTGGGATGGTGACTCTAGGCTTCCACAGGATGATAAGGAACTAATTAGAATATCAGTCCTTAGGATGTGGATGCATTTTTTGATCCTTTGTTTTGAGGCCTGGCCCACAGCAGGATGTGTCTGTCTCCCCCACAGTGCAGTTGCCAGGTGTCTGAGCTTATGCACTGGCTCCTTTGAGGGACCAGCCCTGTCTCACTGCCTATAATATTTCTAACTAACTCAGCTGCCTGCAACACTAGCACTCCCCTGATGGATTTTGATACTAAGCAAAACGTGAATTTGTACAATGGATTCCCATGATGTTTAGCCCTTATAGATCTTTAGCCCTTATAGAAACAGTAGTCACTCTGCCAGCTAATTAGATACCCTTATAGTAGCTGCCACTATTAAAGCAGAGGACAGGTTTCCCCAGCACCTTCTGGTTAATCCTCACTAAAGCCAGTGAGAATGCTGGCCCAATAGGCAGCTGGATTCCTTTCCAAAGACAGATCTCTGCTTTTGTGGAACTGGTGAAAGCTGAGGTGCCATGACTGGGGCGACTCCCTGGTGGGTACCCAAAGGCTCCTCAGAGGAAGCTGGGTCCTGACAGCCCAACTTAATATCCTCTGTCCCAGAATAACCTGAGACAATGCTATTAGAACTCTCTCTTGTGCCTCCATTATGGGTTGAGCTACAGGTTTGGACTTTTCTCTCTCTGCTATTAAGATAGGTCCCCTCTTCAGATATGACTTTATACATTTATGGAGCCAGGAACAGAGGAAAACAATAACCCTCTAGATCCCCTGAGAAAGTTTTGGTAAAAGTCTCACCTGAGACACAAATATCCCCCACCCCATCCCCAAGTTTCTTTCTTCCATTCCTGTGAGTTTTGGAACTCATTGGCTCACTAGACTGAAAGTGGACCTTCCTCCAGAAGGGCGAGCTGAGGCAGCTTGAAAAATCTATTTTCCTTTAATACAGGACAGAAGAACAACTATCAGAAGAGTGATTTATACTTGTGCCTTACATATGTTAACTAAGTATAAGAAGAAAAAACAGATCTTAGTCCATCTTTCTCTCCTCTCATGTGCATCTATGAGGAAAACTGATAAATGTGCCTTTCCTAACATGTACTTTGTGACTGCTAGACAGTGGGTGCAATTTCATCTGTGAGTTTCTTAAACATATTACAGATACAAGGGCATAAAAACAGCTTCAGGGTAAGTTTAAGCAAAGCTTAGCCATTACTGCTACAGTGAGAAATTATCTAGATGACTAAAGAATCCAAAATGTCCTGGAGACCTGTTGGGCCTAGGGCCTAGGGTTCAGACATTTTCTAGACTATTATCTGTCTCAGTCCTTAGAGATGATAGATCTCCTCTGCAGGATAGGATTTTCTGGTATAGCTTGTCCTTCCTGTCATTGTTCACTCCAGGATAATTGGGCCATTGAAACAAGGCCCTAGTTAGTCTCTCCCATCTCCTCTCTCACTTTCCATTCATTCTGTCACCAAATCCACTATCCTTAACAATTGGTTATACCCATCAAAAAACCAGTTTTAAGTCTATGTAGGAAAAGTGTGCCACGGGGCCCCTATTCTTGCTCTATGTTTTGGAGTTTCTTGATTTAAGATCTTGAGACAAAATTATAGCACAGGGTCAGAAACCCAACCCATCCTTCAATGGCAGACCATCAGCATATATAAGCAAAACAAAACCATTCATTTTGGAATCTGACTTTTAAAGCCATTTTATGCCCCTTAAGAAAAAGGGGCATAAAGAAGGCCTTTAAAGAAAAAGGCTCTCCACATTTGAGATGTGGCACAGTCATCATTACCAAGGACATTGAGAGGGTCGAGACACCCACCGCGTGTAGGAAGAAGTCAACAGACGCCATCTCATGCAATAGGCAAGGGGTTTTATTGTCCAGTCATGCGTGGGGCTCAATGAACACGCAGGAACAGAGAGCCACGAGGTATGCCGGAGCATGGCTTTTAAAACTACCTTTTAAAATGGAAGGCAGGGCTTTGGCAAGCATGGTTACAGAAGCAGAAGGCATTGGTTAGTTTAAATGGCTTTCTACATTCATTGGAGGGGGCATCTATAGGGTGGTCTAGAGTTGGGCGGCGAAGGGTGCTTCCTAATATGGGCAGCAGATGCCCAGGGAAGATACATTCCATAAATTCCTTAAACATGGAATGGGGCTGTTTCTACCTTGCAACCCAGGTTTTCTAGTCAGCTTTATCCTAGTCTGAATTTAACCTAGGCAGCTTTAAACTATAACGGCTCAATTCCCGGAATATTGGGGGGAGATGAGCAGCATGGAGCAGTGTAGACCATGCACTGTTAGTAAGAGAAAATTTCTCTTACAACATAAGAGGGATAGAAAACCCCTGGTCCAAGTCCCCAGAGAGAAAGACTCAACAGGTACATGGGCATAAATCTATGCACAGGTAAGTGTGGATAAATCCTGATAATGGTTAAGGGGCTAAAGAGGGAAGTCAAGACCACACTTGGACTTTCCTGGTGAGGTGGGAGATGTTCTATCTCAGCTTTTAAATCAGGGGAGACTTTTGCACTAGGAGAAGCCCAAAGTGTATAGGAGAGAACCCCACACTCAGTCTCTCTCTTAGATGGGGACCAAACTATCAAATCACCCCAGAACATCTTAAGCACTGGAGAGAGCCAGATCTCCAGAGTTTGAAGAAAAATATCCTTATTTTTTTACTGTTCTAGAGCTTAGTTAGGATTTCTCTTGAGAAAAAAAAATGGCCAAGAGAAAGAGCTATAAATTGCATTACCATTCACCAATTAGAACTGTTTTGCAAAAAAAGATGCAGTGAAGTGACTTATGGCCCATTGTTCTTTAATCTCTTATATCACCCTAAGGGGATGTCTCAATGTTCCACTGACACAGAATTGCATTGTTTTAGGACTAGTTCCCTCCCCTTGCCTAATGGGGAGGAACCAAATCTTGGGGCCTCAAAAGGGAGGGAACGCTTTATGTTCCTCCTTCTTTAAAAGAATAAGAGCACAGAGAGAGAGAGAGAGAGAGAGAGAGAGAGAGAGAGAGAGAGAGAGAGAGAGAGAAAGGGGAAGTGATAATAGCTCCAGATATGGTTTATGTTACAAATTTAAATAGTTGTTGTGCCTTATTTATAAAAAGGCCATGGCCAAATACTTGAGTGCACTCTGGTTTAAAAACAACTGTCTTATGTGTGCTTGTCTGTCCATCTGTTCAACTGGTTATAATGCCTACAGCTATTTTGTTTGAGTTAAACAATTTTCTTTCTTTCTTTCTTTCTTTCTTTCTTTCTTTCTTTCTTTCTTCCTTCTTCTTCTTCTTCTTCTTCTTCTTCTTCTTCTTCTTCTTCTTCTTCTTCTTCTTCTTCTTCTTCTTTGGTTTCCATGGAAAACCTATTTCCATAAGTTAAAATATTTGTCCACAACTTCAGTTGCTTTGTAGATAAAATAAATGTCATCAAAATTAAGGATATACTTTTATCCCAGTTGCCATCCAATCAAAATAATATTGATACTAGTTTTACAAATGTAAGGCATTTTGTTGTCTGTGTATTACTTGAGAGTATCCCAGGGGAAGGCCCAAATCTGTCAATTCCAGGCCACCAATTTAAGGCTGCTCATATCTCAGGACAAAATGATAGTAAATTCAGACAGAATCCAACCCATTCGGGACTTCACTTTGCCAAAACATATCAAACAGTGGTGAGCTTTTCGCAGAATTTGGATTCCAGGATGTTATGGCTTATTTCTAAATTGGCCCTCAAAGCCTCTTGCAGTCATAGGGAGACTTTTTCAGGGGTGGTTGGCACTAGAATGTGTGACTGACTCATGATGTGGTGCTGGGATTAAGGATGTGTGATTACTAAATCAGTCCATTGACTGGTTTGGCCCTAATCCTAGTAGCCTAGTGTGATGGATTAGTTAATTGTCAATTTATAACACTCAGTTGAATTGAATCAGCATGGTCCTTGATGTGGAAGGCCCACCTGAGGATTGCTGCCAGCAGCATAAAAGAACTAGAGATAAACCTGTGGTGCTGGGGCTGGGGATTTAGCTCAGTGGCTTAAGTGCCTGCCTAGCAAGCGCAAGGTGGTGAGTTCGATCCCCAGTACCAAAAAAAAAAAAAAATGATGGGGTGCTGTGGATCTCCTAAAGAAACTCGTGCTACTGACTTTCCTGACATGAATTCAGCTATTCTCATCATTAGAGGAGACTGGATCCTCACTGTCTCTGAGGATGGCTGTGGTCCTCTTTGTAGAAGCTCTAGTCATTACTTTGTGCATCATTGCCTGGCTTCAGTGGAGATCCTTCAACCTGCTGGCACAGATCTTTCATCCCACTGGTGTAGATTTTCTAACTTCTACCACTGACCTTTGGGCATCCTCAATACAGTGCAGATCCTTGATACAGACTTTATATGAGACATTGTCGTGGGCTCTAGGCTTCCAGCTGGACTCATGGAGGACACTTCCATGGGTTCTAGGTATTCAGCTGGGTTCATGCAGGATATTTCTGTGGGATCCAGATCCTCAGCTCAATTATTCAGGTCTCTGGTGTGTGGACAGATCTCCTTCACTCTTCTCCATTTGACTCTTTCAGTGAATGTTATAAAATAATCCTATAAATTACATGCTCTGTATTAAATGTTTTCCCTTGCAAACTATGTCCACAACACCTAGGTAAAATATAAAAGGGGCAGAAAGAACCTGCTAAAGTCTCTTGCTTGCTTTCACTTGCCTGCTTGCTATGGACTATTTCTTCTCTGTGATGCCCCTCTGCCACACCACCCTGCATTGGAGCCAGCTATGAACTGACACCCCTATGAACTTTAAGCCAAATAAAACTTTTCTCCTGTAACACAGAATAAGTAAAAAGGCTGGGGCATGCTACCAGCTTCTTAAGGAGACCCAGGCCTTAGATCTCCTAACAGCAGCACAAGGAGAAACTTGGGCAACTGTAAAAGCTAAATGTTGTGTGTATATTCCTCACCCTTCTTCTAACATCTCAGTGATTGTTTAAGATTTAGACAATAGAATAATTTGCCATGTTAGATTTTCAAGCTTCCTAGACCTTTTTCTTATCCTCTTTGTGGGAAGCCATCACTAGTTCTGTCCGGTGGAAACAATTGTTGGCCATATGAATAAGTCTTTCTATCTTATTGTTTGTCGCATGCATACTGAACTGGTTCTTTGGTTTTATCTCCTTCAGACTTAAAGCTTATACCTATCCAAGACAAGGACCTCTAAATGGATCCCCTAGAGAATATTTCTAACCACAACTCTGACCATCTCTGGCCAGAAGTAGCCAGACAGTCATCAGTCCTTGCCCGATGCAGTGCCCTTTTCTGTCCATGCCGCGTCCTAGTCCATCCACGCCTTGTGACAATCGCTTCTCCAGGAAAAGGACACCACATGTGGGAATTGGGTGCGGGGATCTTGGAATGTTTTGTACTGATAACTGTAATTTGTGTAGTTCACACGTGTATGTTTTTATGTAATGCTCAATATGGAGTCAAGGGTGGAGACTCCAGGGGGGTTGCTGGAGGCCCTCTAGATAACCCCTTTTTGAGGAATGGTTGTGGGGTTTTGCCTTCTGTGAGTAATGTGAGAGAGTTTATGCGGGAGCTTTGGGTGAAAGAGCTCGTGGAGGAGGATTTACAAAGTTCCTGTGAGACAACTGCCCTGAGACACTGGACAGGCAGCCAAAGACGGGCAACTAGGACACATATGTTACACCACCAGCCGCCTAAGACAGGCACAGGACCAATTGCTGTCCTGCAGGCCCATGACGGGTAAGGCCTGGTTGGGTTTGTATGAAGAGTCCTTGACCTAAGACAGGCGCTGTCCTCACAGGAACTGCCATACTCCCATAAGTGATAAAGGAAACAATGTAGGGAGCGGCATAATAGCCTCACACATCTCTTCCTCCTGCAGGCATCCAGGTGCCTCAGCTTACATTTCCCAAGCTAACTAAGTAACAAGATTGAGATGTTACAAAGGT
>PVLA01009893.1:0-52120 GCA_004027455.1 Hydrochoerus hydrochaeris
GATTGAGATGTTACAAAGGTGAAAAGAGTTAATTAACACCTACTGAGCCTGGGGCGCTTCCTGCTTGGGGTTGAGGTTAATTAAAACCTATTGTTTAGGATTATCCCTGCCTGGCCCTAAGCCTGGGGCGCTTCCTGCTTGGGGCTGGGGGTTGCTGCCAAGGTTAGCAAATATATATTCCAGCTTCTAAAAAATAAAGGGGATTCAGATTCACTCACAGACTGGTGTGCAGTGTCTTCTGTCTCTCACTCGCCAACTCCCTGTCCACCTTTGGGAAACCCTAGCCCTGCTGCAGCTGGACTCCGGCACAATACCAAGCTGTCTGATGACACTGCCCCTGGTAACCAGCTCAGGTTAGGAGGCAGAGGCAGGCTCTTCCCCCTTGTGCACTCTGGCAGCCATCTGAGGACACTGCTTGCAGGTAACTAGCTCGGGTTTTGAGGCAGCAGCTGGCCCTGACCCTGCACACACTGCAGCAGCCATCTGAGGACACTGCTCACAGGTAACCAGCTCAAGTGGGAGGCAGCAGCCAGCCCTGCTCCTGCACACATTCCAGCAGCCCTCTGGACACTTTTGGCCCAGGTAGCCAGCAGAGGCTGGGGAAAATCACCAGCCAGCTCTGCACCAGTACACCCAGTGGCCACTACTAGATACCTGTAGCCAGCACTGGCTGGAAGAACCCAGGAGAACCAAAGAGTCATGCTCCAGAGAAATTGTAGCCAACACAGAAATTCCTGGGACCCCACTGCCCACTTGTTTGGAAGAACCCAAGAAAATGTCAGGAAGAAGCAGCAAAAGGCATTCTCTGGTCTCTAACTCAAGCAGAGCAAGTCCAGCAAATGAGAACATGGGAGAGATAGACACACACCTGAAGTTTCTTAAGCAATGGCAACTGAAGTAAAGAGACAACTTCATGAGGCTATAGGAGAACTTAGAACAGAAATACTATCTCGGGTAAAAGAAGAAGTGAAAAACATAAAAGAATTGCTAAGCATCTCTACAGAAGAAAAACAAAAAAAGAGCAGCATACGAAAATGAGGGAAACCATGAATGAACAATATAGGAGAGATTTTGAATGCATGAAATAGATTCAGAGATATCCAGGAAATTAAAAACTCCATTGAAAGTTGGCAAAACTGATTGAAAGAAACTGAAGATAGACTTTCAGACCTTGAAGACAGGTGTGCAGCTTGCAGCTTTCCTTGAAAGGAAAGATTTGTTGAAAAAAACAAGGAACCAGGAAATAACAATTCAACTACTGTGAGACAACACAAAGCAAAATAGCTTAAGAATAACAAGTGTCTCCTCCTTCCTCACTCCAAGCTAGGGACCACCAGGATTGTTGACTATCCCCCCTCCTCTCCCCATGGACCTCAGGAGCCAGTATGGCCTCACCTTCTTGCCCCACAACTTTGGAGACCAGCAGGATCATCAGTCACCCTCACCCCACACCCAAAAGACCACATCAACCCACAGACAATTAGTGACACCTTCCACAGCCTACAGAACCTTGGTGGGCTGGTGGGAACCTCAGCAACCCCTCAGTCCTGCAGAGGACCTCAGTGGATTTGTAACATTTGTGAGTTTTCCCCTCAAGTACAAGACCTCAGTGGGTAAAGCAATGGCTCCCTTTACTGGGAGCACCAGTAAACTGCCCCCCAGCTGTAGAACCTTGGTGAGTCTGGCAAGAGTGTAGGTGAATCCTTCTTCCAGAACATTAGGTGGGTTGAGGAGAGTGCCAACAAAGCCTCCCCCAACACAGAGGAAATAAAAAGGGCCTACAAGACACCCAGTGGTATAATAGGGTCCCAGGTGGGATGCACTCTATATCCAGATAGATCTGGCAGCCTGGAACAACTTGAAGCCATAGTAACAATAGGAACTAAGGTTGACTTACATCAATACTCCTAGGTAGAGTATAGGACTCTTCCAACAGGCACCACAGGAAGAACTCAGATTCTGACCTCCCCTTTCATTGTGGGACCCATAATTGGACAAACATCAACCACACAGTAGGACCCTAAGACGTATAGGACAAACAATTGAGACTAGTGGTATTGAAAAGACCAAAATATTAACCCAAGAGGTGAAAATGACAAAATGAAAAAGCAAAATCCAATCTCAAATATCTAGTCCCCCAGACGTTGAAATAGAAGACATTAGTCATTATACACCTGAAATTTCTGAAAAGATAGGAAGTAAAATAAAGAAACAAATCCACAAGGCTATAGAGGAAATCACGTTAGAAATAATCTCTCATATAAAGAAAGAAATGACAACCTTAATAAAGGAGTTGTTCAGCACAGCTAGAGAAGACATAGATAAAAGTACAGGAACATGGAGAAATGATGGAAACCTTGAATGAACAATATAGCAAAGTAGAATGCATGAAACAAATTCAAAGAGATACCCAGGAAATAAAAAAGTCTACTGAAAGCTGGTGAAACTATTTGAATAAAGCTGAGGATCAAATTTTGGACCTTGAGGACAAGATGGCAGCTAGCAATTATTAAAGAAAAGAACTTTTAAAAATAACAAGACAGAATGAAATGACAATTCAACAGCTTCAAGGTGATGCTAAGAGAAACAATATAAGACTAACTAATAGGCATCAGTGAAGATGCAGGAGTCAACGCACATGACATTGGTAAACCATTTACAGAAGTCATAGCAGAAAATTTCCCAAACATATGGAAAAATCAGATATACAGATAAGTGAGGCATACAGAATGCCAAACAGTCACAACCAACATAAATCTACTTTCAGACATATGATAATTAAGATCCCAGAAATTCAGCATAAAAACAGAATATTAAAAGTTGTTAAAGAAAAGAAACAACTCACCTATCAAGGAAAGCCCATTAGAATCATAGCAGACTTCTTAGCACAAACCCTCAAGTCAAGATGAGCTTGAAGTGAAGTGTTTCGAAAGAAAACAACTTCCAACTCAGATTGATGTACCCTGCAGAACTATCTTTCAAAATTAATGGAGAAATAAGATACTTCCATGACAAAGAACAACTGAAGGAATTTATAGCCACCAAACCAACCCTACAAAGAATACTGATGGACATTCTAGAGAGAAATTTAAAAAAAAAAAGATCATCGTACTAGAAACAGCAGCAGAGGGGGATCACCAAGTGGGGTAGACAACTGAATGGAGGGGGAAAGCAGGCAGCCAACAGCAGGAAAATAGCATGGCAGAGACGAGCCAGTGAATGTTAGCCATAACCATTAATGTAGATGCCTCAATTCACCAATAAAAAGAAACACAAACAGAGTAGGTCAGGAGACAAGATTCATCAATATGCTTTATTCAAGAAATACATTTGACTCTAAAGGAAATTCATAGACTAAAAGTCAAAGAAGAGAAAACAATGCTCTATGTGACAGGGAATCAGAAAAAAAGTAGGGATAGCTTGCTCATCAACCACAGAATGGATAAGAAAGACATGGCATTTCTATGCAATGGAAAGCTACTCAGCTATAAAGAAAGATAACCTCAAGGCTCTTGTAGGTAAATGGATACAACCTGAGATCATGCTCATGGGTGAAATGGTTCAGGCTCACATGGGTGAACACCGTGTTGTCTCCCTAGTATAAAAAACTGAAGGAGTTAGTGGGATCCAAAATGCACAATAGATGTTGTGAAGGTGAAAGAGGAACTGATGTCTAGAGCAGAAAGGGAGTGGCCATTGTTAATCTGTGTCCTGTTTTGAAACTCTGTACTGTTTTCATTGTTCTGTTTAGCTTGGTTTTATTCTGTTTTGTTTGATTTTTTCATATTTTATGGCATAGCCTGCCTTGCAAGTGTGCAGTCCTGAGTTCGATACCCAATACCCAAAAAAAAAAAAAGAAAGAAAACGTATTTTATGGCATGGACAGCTATTTCAAAAATAACAAAGTGTATTACAGTAGCCATTATTGATTTCTAGTTATCTTGTTTTGAAGTCCTGTATTGCTTTACTTGTTTTCTTTTGATTGATTTTATTCTATTTTGTTCTGTTTGATTTCATTATGTCTGATGGTATAAGCAGCTACTTGGAAGATAACAAGAAGCAATATGCCAGCCACTGTTGCATTCCTACTGTCTTGTTTTGAAGCCCTGTATTGCTTCTATTGTTTTGCTTTGATTGGTTTTATTCTGTTCTGTTTTGTTTCACTTTATTTTTTTAAAATTTTATTTAAAGAGAAAAATACAGAAAAAGGGTAGAAATAATACAGAATTTCAAAAAAGAAAAGATAAATAGAAATAAATCACTAGTTGATAAATTACATATTGTCCTCTTAGAAATAGTTGTTCAAGTTACAAAATTAAAGCATGCAAAGTGGACATTCAAACAGTGAGACTGCAAATAGATCTGCTCCATAATCCAACAAAAACTTAGTAATATGGTTATCTATCCTACACACTTAAACATACCTGCAGTTATATCTTTTAGAGCTCTTCCTTTTCCTCTTTTTTACAATAACAATTACACATTTTGGGTTTTTTTACTCTTACATTTCTTATTACTTTTTTATACTAGAGACACAATGTGATTTTTATAAATTTGATTCTTATTTATTTCACTAATGAGGACAGTCTCAAGTTGTCTCCATTTACCTATGAAGGCCTCAAAATCATCCTTTTTTATAGAAGAGTAATATTGTATAAAAATACCACATCTTTTTCATCCACTCTGCAGTTGAAGGGCATCTTGGTTGTTTCCAAGATTTAGCTATTACAAATTGTGCTGCTATGAACATGGGGGCACATATATCACTGAGATGTGAAATTTTCAGGTTTTCTGGAAAAATGCCCAGCAGGGGAATAGCTGGATTGAATGGAACTTCCAATCTTAGCCTTCTGAAGATTCTCCATACTGATTTCCATAGTGGTTGCACCAGTCTACACTCCCACCAACAGTGGAGCAGTGTTCCCTTTTCCCTGCAGCCTCGCCAACATTTGTTATCAGTTGATTTTTTGATGGCAGCCATTCTTTCCAGGGTGAGATAAAATCTCAATGTTGTTTTTATTTGCATTTCTCAAATGACCAGCGATAGTGAACATTTCTTCATGTATTTATTTGCCATTTGTATATCTTCCTCTGAGAACTGTGTGTTCATCTCAGATGCCCATTTTTGGAGAGGGTCTTTGAATTGGGGGGCATGATCTTTTTCAATTCTTTATATGTTCTGGATATAAGTCCTTTGTCTGAGGGGTTGCTGGCTAAAATTCTTTCCCATTCTATGGGTTTTCTTTTCACTCAGTTGGTATTTCTTTTGAGGTGCAGAAACTTTTCAATAATATGAGATCCCAGTTGTTGATTCATTCAGGTGTTTCCTGTGCAGTTTGCGTTCTGTTCATGAATTCTCTGCCTACCCCTATGTCTCCAAGATTTTTGCCTATCTTGTCTTCCAGTAGACTTATTGTTTCTGTTTTAATATTTAGGTCTTTGATCCATTTAGACTTTAGTTTTGTGCATGGTGATAAGCATGGATCTAGTTTCAGTCTTCAGCATGTGGAGAGCCAATTTTTCTGACACCATTTATTAAAGAGGCTATCCTTCCAGTGAACGTGTTTAGCCCCTTTGTCAAATATCAGGTGGCTGAGTGTCTTTGTAGTTGTTCTTGTACCTTCTAGTCTGTTCCATTGATCCTCAGGTCTATTTCTTTGCCAGTACCATGCTGATTTTATCACTGTGGCTTTGTAGTATATTTTCAAGTCAGGAATTGAGATGCCTCCTGCCTTGCTTTTGTTGCCCAGAATTTCCTTTGCTATTCTAGGTTTCATCTGTTTCCAAATGAATTTTAGGAGTGTTTTCTCTAGATCTGTAAGGTATGTTAATGGTATTTTGGTTGGGTTGCATTAAATCTGTATAACAGTTTTGGGAGTATGGCCATTTTCACAGTGTTGGTTCTTTCTAGCCAAGAGCAAGGGATGTCCTTCCATTTTCTAATATCCTCTTCAATCTCCTTTTTTAGCATAGTGTAATTTTCAGTATATATGTCTTTTACATTCTTAGGTTGATTCCTAAGTATTTCACTTTTTTAGAAGCTATTGTGAAGGATAATATTTCCATAATTTCTCTCTCATTTTTTTGTTTGTGTACAGGAATGCTATTGATTTTTGAGCACTGACTTTGTATACAGCTATGCTGCTGAATTTGTTTATTAAAAACCTCTAGTAGTCTTTTAAGGGAATTTTTGGGTCTTCTATATAGAGTATCATTTCATCTGCAAATAGTGATAATTTAACTTCTTCCTTTCCTGTATTTGTTCCTTTTATTTCTCTCTCTTGTCTGATTGCCCTGGCTAGTGTTTCCAGAATTATATTGAATAGGAGTGGTGACAGTGGACATCCTTGTCTTGTTCCTGATTTTAGAGTGAAAGCTTTCAGCATTTGTCCATTTAGTATAATGTTGGCTGTTGGTTTGTCATAGATGGCCTTTATAAGGTTAAGACAGACACCATGTATTCCGAGTTTGTGATGGGTTTTTATCATGAACATGTGTTGGACTTTATCAAAAGCTTTTTCTGCATCTATTGAGATGATCATGTGGTTTTTGTTTTTGGCTTTGTTGATGTGGTGTATTACATTTACTGATTTGCATATGTTAAACCATCCCTGCATTCCTGGAATGAATCCCACTTGATGGGATAATCTTCTAGGATGTATAATCCTGATGTATAATCTTCTTGATGATTTGTTGCATTCTATTTGCCAGTATTTTATTGAGAATCTTTGCATCAGTGTTCATTAGTGAGATTGGCCTATAGTTCTCCTTTTTGGTTGGGTCTTTCTCTGGTTTTGGTATGAAAGTAATACTTGCCTCCAGGAATGAGTTAGGGAGGATTGCTTCCTTTTTTATTTCATTGAAGAATTTAAGGAGTATTGGCATCAAATCTTCTCTAAATTTTTTGTAGAATTCAGCCGTGAATCCATCAGGACCTGGGCTTTTCTTTGCTGGTAAGTTTTTAATTACATTTTCAATTTCAATAGCTGATATTGGGTTGTTCAAAATTGCTACATCTTCTTGGTTGATCTTTAGTAATTCATTTCTAGAAATCTGTCCATTTCTTCTGTGTTTTCCACCCTATGTGAGTAGAGATTTTCAAAGTAGGTATTCATGATCTTTTGAATTTCCATGAGCTCTGTAGTAATTTCCCCCTTTTCATTCCTTATTATGTGAGTTTGGGTTTCATTTTATTATGTCTGATGGTATGGGAAGTTATTTTGAAGATAAAAAGAAGCATTATGGTAGTCATTATTGATTTCCTTTTATCTTGTTTTGAAACTTGTATCATGTTCATTGTTTTGTTTTGTCTTTATTCTATATTATTTCTTTCAGTTTTATTCCGTTTCAAAAAAAAAAAAAAGTTCTCTAGTCCCTCAGTGGTCAAAGTCCTCAGGGCAAAAAGTGTAAATATATAGATGCTTCCAGGTGTTTTGGTACTTGGAGGATTCCATGCTCTATCTTTTTCTTCTTCTTCTTCTTCTTCTTCTTCTTCTTCTTCTTCTTCTTCTTCTTCTTCTTCTTTTTCTTCTTTTTTCTTTCTTTCTTTTTTTTGTGCCTTTTTTGCCTTTTTTGATACAAGATACCACAATGCAGTTCAGGCTGGCCTTGAGCTCACTTTGTAGCCCAGACTGGTCTCAAACTTACAACGATCCTCCTGCCTCAGCCTCCCAAGTGCTGGGATTACAGGATTGCACCACCACACCTGACCTGTCTTATCTTTTCTTTAGGACACCTTGCCTGGTGTTTGCCATGGACAGCAGCACTGGTGCTGAGCTGAGTTTTCTCTGAGAACAATGTCCTCTGACAAATAGGTTGGGTGCTGGGAAAGTCATGTCCAAATGAGCCTGACAGATTTAATACTGTCTTCTTCTTCTTGTTCTTCTTGTTCTTGTTCTTGTTCTTCTTGTTCTTGTTCTTCTTCTTCTTGTTCTTGTTCTTCTTCTTCTTCTTGTTCTTCTTCTTCTTCTTCTTCTTCTTCTTCTTCTTCTTCTTCTTCTTCTTCTTCTTCTTCTTCTTCTTCTTTCTTCTGTACCAAGGATCAAACTCACACTTGCAAGGCAGGCATTTATGCTACTGAGCTAAATCCCCAGCCCAAAGAGAAGTAAGGGGCTTTTTTTTTTTTTTTGTACCAGGGATTGAACTCAAAACCTTGCACTTGCCAGGCAGGCACTTAAGTTACTGAGCTAAACCCCTGGCCCTAATGCTTTCTTCTTGATTAAAAGCTTCAGGTTTTTTAAACTGGATGGTTCTAGTTTCTTAAAAGAAAAGGAACCTGTAGTATAACATCTACTACATACTTGGTGATGTTCTGCATTCCAACAATAGATGTAGATGCTTCATTTATGTGTTTATTGGGTCGGATCCAGGGCTGCTCAGATTCAGGAGTTCACACTCCAGTGGATGAGCAAGCCAAGCAAATGGACAATATGTTATGAATATAAAAATAAAAATAGATGGCTAGCCCTGAATAAATTATGCCTCGTTTGCCTCAAGTCACCATCTCACCGTCTACAAGTGGTCAAGGATCTTCTTAGTAAGGAACAAAAAGGAGGCGGGCATGGAGAGACAATGCGGATCTCCACACTTGCTTTATTAATTTTAGCCATCTTCAGCTCATTGACCCCATTCTGTGGACCAGGAACTGGGCGCTGGAATTCCTGGTGTCAGTATCATCATATTCTCTTCATTCATTTGGCCTGAGCAGAGATGGGGGAAGCTGCTTATAACCCAGCCATCAGGAAGCCACTTGTCCTGAAAGGAAATAAAACTAACCTCTAAAGTTCCATTTTGTAGGGCTGGCAAGAGTTATTAGAGGAACACAACACCTCAGTTGAATTTTGAGGAACAATTAGAAGTAGGTGAAGAGCAAGATAAGAACCTAAAAAGATAAAAGCATGTATGAAAAGCCCATAAATATGAAGCAGAAAGACAAGTTTAGGCTATTTTGCCTTGAAATCGGTTCTTTCCTGCCCAGTGGTCCTGCACCGTCTCACGCTCTGCACTTGTTTTCTCACAGGGGCTCAGGTAAAGCTTCCCCCTGCACTCTCTGCCTCCAACCTCTTCTCCTAAATACGCACTTGGTTTCCAGACTAGTCTTCCCTGAGCAGTTATGATAAGTATGTGACTTCTGTCCTGTGCTTTTATGGTACCAAATATCCACAAGGGAAAAAAATGGTATTTTTTGTGATTTATCTTCATTGAGGACACGATTACACAATTACAGGACACAAAGATAATACTTAAAAGTCAATGCATTTATGGTTTGATTTGGTTTGGTTAGAACCAAACCATTTTACTGGTTTAGTTTGGTTTTGAGACATAATCTCACTATGTTTCTGGGTAGCCTTGGCTGGTCTACAATTGAATATCCTCCTGCTTCAGTTTCTGCATCCTGAGATTACAGACAAGTGCCACCATGCTCAGCTCAAGAGTCAATTGCTCTTTTACATACCAAAAATGAAAAATAAAAATTTAAAATAAAAAACAATGTGATTTTCATTGCCATGAAGAAAAGTACAAAATTTATGTGTCAATCTAACAAAATAGGTATAGATTATATGTTAGTCAGCTATTTACTGCTGTGACCAAATGTTACAGGGGCCAGGGCAATGGTTGGGTGAGTGTATTTATTAGAGACAGTTAAGTTAGATAGAAATGTTATAGGCAGTCAGACAGGGCTGGGCCCTCGAGAGAATCAGTGAAGAGTACATAAAAAATGCATTACAACTGTGGCTGGAGGTACATCTGCTAGAGGCCAGGCTTCAGGATAAAGACAGAATGAACAGGCCTACACCCCTCCCCAAGGATAAGCGGTAATGCTAACACCTATTCCAATAAAGTCTAGATGGACATCAGTCACCCTGGTGGGTGACCAAGATCCCCTAATGCATCTCTTCCTTAAAAAAAGGTCTTTGTTCTTTCTACGTACGCTTGCTAATCACCTGATTCTCCATTGGATCAATATTATCTATATTTGTAATCTTACTGGTTAATCATAGTTTTGTCCCACATTATATCCACCTTGTAATTTTGCTCTATAAAACTTATTTTGACTTCCATTGTCAACTCGCTGTGGGGTCCTTTACTGTCTCTCAGGAGCTATCTCTCTCAGTAAATATTTCCTACTCCTAACCTCCATAGTTCCTAAGAAGTTATTCTTCAATTCTGGGGAACACTAACTCAGTATATGTGAGTTCTTACAGGTTGGGAGTTACATTTATTACCCCTACATCATTTGGAGACTTCAGCAAGATAATTGGAAGGAGATAAGTATTTGCTCAGAAATTGTCATCCATGTTTGTCACTTGTTTATGCCTTTAATTTTTTTTTTATTTTGAAGGTAGTAAAATACAACAAAACAAGACAGAACAAAGCCAATCAAGACAATGCAGTGAAACTGATACAGAACTTCACAGCAGGTTATCAGGATAACAGTAATAGGTACCATAGTACATCTCGTTATCTTCACAATAGTTGTCCATTCAATCAGGTATAGCAAAATAAAACCAAAAACAGGACACTATAAAACCAACCAAAACAGAATACTGAATAGACCAAAACACTTAATCAGAACAAAGTGAAACAGTGAAAACAATATTTGACTTCGAAGAGAAGGTAGAAGGAAGAAAATCCCTGCTATTTGCTACATTGCATATAGTCAACCTCCCAAGAGATGCTCAGACCTCTGGCCCCAGCAATACAAGCATTTAGTTGCTTTCTGTGCCTTAGTTGCTATCAACTCTGGCTGACCTTGACACCTTCCAGTTGCTGGGGCAGGGGGCATTTGATCCCCACCCCGGTCAGCTCACGGGAGACACTGACTTGTTCCCTTCCTGGTGCTCCCGCTGCTGGCCTGAGCCACTCCACTTACCAGGAAGGCGGGCTCCTTGCTTTCTTGCTCAGCACCCCAGTCCCAACATGGCTCGTTCTCGGGAGACGCTGACTGGTTCTCCTTTGCCTTGAATTTTTATACCTTGTCTTTTTATGTATCATTTTTGTTAAAAAGTTGATAAATTTAAATTAAGAATGAGAAAATTATGTTTCGTTGATGGAACATTTTATTTCTGCAGGCAAGGTCTTGTATTTCTGTTTAATACATGCTGCATTTGGACTTAATAGTTGCTGAGTTTACTGGTGTTCTTTGCTTGAACTGTTTGACTTGTTCTGACCCTTGTGGTTCTGTTGTCTTACCTTAGCAGTGCTATAATGTTAGAGTATCCCCTGGTGGACATTGCTACTAACCAAAATTCAAATTCGTGAAATGCTGTAAAATAAGCATTTTTATGAAATCTAGATATTTAGGAAATATACATGTGTATTAAAAAATCATGAGACTCCAATTGCCAGTTAAAAGGCAGTCCAGCAACCATGCTTAAGACCTGGAGGACAGGTTTCACGGCACAGTCTGACCTGATCCTCCTTTTGCACTCTAGAGTGGAATGTGGATCTTACTCTGCCTCAGTTCCCTTCTTGGTCTACTCTTCCACTCTTGAGGAGGCAATCTTAGCTCTTGAGATTCCCCACACTTTCCTTTCCAGGCTGAGCCTGACAGCTCATGGGCAAATTATCTCTGTAACTCACTGTGAGCAGGAAAAGAAAAGACTTCCTTTTTGGCATCTCCTATCTGATCTCTTCCCATCACTTCATATTTTCCTTTTTTGGAGGCATGTTTCTGCTAAGGAATAGAGGGAGAAGGTCGCTAAACTGTCTCAACCTTTTCCTCCTATCCAGCAACCAAGAAGTTTTAAACTGATCCCATTGAAAAAAAGCATTTACTAACACCAGAAACAAAGAAGTCATCCTAAATGAGGAACACGTAAGGGAAGATCCCCACCCTCCTGGCTCTTTCCAGTCTTGGGCCTATTTCTCATCAGTGGGCAAGAAATACTCTTGCTAAAGTGTAAGTTGTGTTGGCTAAAGGGTGGGTACAAGTTTTAACCTGTGACCTTCACACGTGTTGATAAGGAAGATTGCCTAGTTGATTAGGGAGACAGCACAAATGCTTTTTATGGAAAATAAAACAAAGTTTCAAAAAAATAATAGAATAACAATAGTTAATATATTGTATATTGTTATTTTCAAAATAGTTACTGAGAATACACGATATGGGCATAAAAATTCTCCAAATGATAGTCGCACAGACGTTTCTTTTCAATGAACTAAGAAAAACTAGTTGTGTAACTATCTTGTACTTTCCTTTGCCTTTTCCCTTCCCTTCTTTCCTCTTTTATCCACTCTAGTTCCTCTTTCCTTTTGAACAATTTCTTCCCATTTCACAATATCTAGTCTACATTTTGGTCCTCATTTGCCCCTTCGGTTTCTTACACCAGTGAGACAATATGATGCTCACACATGTGAGTCTGATTTATTGCACTTATAAGTGTGGTCTCAAATGACATCCATTTATCTGTGTCTCAAGTTTACCCTTGTGTCTATCCTATGAAGCTACTTTCCCAATGTATTAAGGATGAGAAGTTGCTAAGTATTTGGCTCAGCACCCAGGCCTTTGGGACTGGGCTGCCATGATGGTTATGACCCTACACAATCAGAGCATTGTCACACAGGGGAGAAAATCTGATGGCACCTGGCTAAAGTAGTACAGTAAGCAATAACAGAAGTCTCAAGCACAGCCTGGCTGCTGACACACTATGGTAACTATTAACCTGACACCTTGAACCACAGGGGCAAATTCTGCAGTTTCATAACCGAATCTAACATATGCCAGGAACTTGCATTCAGGGAGCTTCCCCTTAGTGGAGTGATTTTACCCTGTTGTGGGGAAGAGGGGAGTCAAGCAGAATAGGGGGGAAGAGAGAGGGATGAATGTGGTCACATCTAGAAGGAGCAATGCTGGAGGACCAAGTCTTGGGAAACTTGAGAACACAACACGGGAGGAATGGACGACAAAGCAAAGGAGCATCAAAGTGATCCACAAAGAGAAGAGACAATATTCATATGTAAATGTAATAAAATCAAGCAAGATAGTTGAGGAAAGAGACAAAGAAGATGAGTGGAAAGAAACAGAAAGGTAAGAAATCTAAGTCATTTTAAAAAAGTAGAAAAGTGAGAGAAAGCAAAACACAAAAATAACCACAAAAGGCAATACAAGACAAAAAAAACTAACCTTAAAACAATCCCAAATGGACAGAAAAAAGAAAAACAAACAGAGGAAAATGAAAGTAGTAAAATTCCTCTGGTGTCTGCAGTTCTGTGGTAAATCCAAGTCAGATCCTAGAAATGTGCTGGGCACTCCAGCCAAGTTTGCAGTGGGATGTGCGCTGGGTGCCGGGCTGATCTCAGCCTCTGGATGCAGGGTGGAAACTGGTCTTCTGTTGCTGAAGTTCTCATTGAGCCTTTCGACTAAGAAATGCGGCCCCACCTGCCCACCTCTATTCAGCTTGTCTGTGTGCCGGCACGGTGCTGTTCCACCTCATATTTTCACTGTTGCTTCAAACTTCTCTGTGCTGCTGGTCCCACCCACCCATCATGTGCACTTCTGCTGGGGCCTTGCTGTGTCACTGGGGTCCCACCTGGGCTTGGCCGGCATGTGCCAGCACAAATGTTTTGGGGACTTTTTGCCCTAGGCCCAGGCAAGATTCTTCTGTACCATATACTTGCCTTCATGTGTCTCTGCAGATGTCTCTTTTGCACACTTGAAGTGCTCCAGTCACGCCCACTTGCCCTTTGATTTTTTCCCTCACTTTCTTTCAAAGAGTTGGAAAGCAATTGTTCAGGTCTCTTGGTTATTGGTTTAATTTTGCTAGTAATGCTTCCTTCTTTAAACACGACCATGATAGCTGGAAGAAATTGTCTCGTGTGCCTTTGGAAACACATGCTGTAGTCAGGAATGTAATATTCCAGAGAAGGTAAGGTTGCACATTGCTAAGGGTGGCTAGTCTAACCAGTCTGCCTTCTGACCATGCTCCACATAAGAGCTATCTGCTCTGGTGCAGGTCACCTTGGGGGACGCCTCAACAGGATATATGATCCAAGGAAGGATTTACAGGGACACAATTTCCCCTTTTTTGCAGACAGGAAACTCAATGTTGAATTCTCTTACTGCTTTGGAATGTACTCTTAAGCATTGGAAACTGACCTTCACATAATGAGAAAGAGCTGTCTAATATTTTTCTGCACCCAGGCTTGCTCTGCCTATCTCCTTGAGGAAAACTGAAATGCAAAGGAAAGTACTGATTATGATACTATTTGACACCTATAATTGTACTATAAGAGAGGGGAAATGGTCAGAATTACCTCATGTTCAAACTTTCTTTGTGTTACATTGTCGGGAACTTGGCTATATAAGGGTTAAGATGCTAACCTAGGCCCCACAGCCTGAGGCCTGTGTTGACTTGCCTCAGGAGTGACAAAGCACACAGAAAGCTGCCTGTTTTTATGACTGTGTGGGGAAAATTCATGATCACAGTGCTCTTAGGGCAAGATAATATTTGCTGAGGACAAAAGAAAGAAAGCCAGTTCCCTGTCAACCTGCACAGGCGTCCAGGTGTGGAGAAGGACATGCTTCCATCTCAAACTTTCCTTCCTTTGAAGTCACACCTGTTCCTTATTTTTCAAAATCTTCAACCATTTCATGAAGGATACACAGCCTCACCCCATGCTCCTTATTTGCTAACCAAAGTTGGCTGACCACAGAGATGAGGGCCTGTTCTCCAGAAGCTGGCTCCGCCCAGTCCTCCTTCACCTTAAAATTCCTCTTTTGTCATTGTTCCCAAAGGTGCCCCTTAAAGGACTGTGCCCTGCGTGGCATTACGTAGTGGAGGCGGGATTAACGCTGTTTACTTTAAAACCACTCCCTCTTTCTGATGTGACAACTTCCTTTTTCCTGTCCCAGTGGTGCGAAAAGGGCTCCAATCAGCCCCCTGTACGTCACCAAATGCCCGCCCTCAGCGCAACCCCTGTCAAAGTTTATAAATATATTCTGACTTCCGGTCAGAGGAGGCGGTTGAACTGGCTATATTGGCTCCTCTCCACGTCCTTGCAAGAAAGGCTACTTTTATTTTATATTTTTTCTTTCTTATTGCGCCAAAAAACCTATCACCCCTCACTGGCATTTGGGGATCCGATCAGCCCCTGGCTTTAAATGATAATCCTTAAATGTTAATGTAAGGGCTGGCGATTTAGCTCTGCAGGCATAAGCACCTGCTTTGCAAGTAAACAGTCTTGAGTTCAATCCCTGGTACACCCCCCCAAAAAAAATTTTAAAATGTAAATGTAAGCCACAGGAAAACCAGACACCTCTGGCTCTTGAAGCACAATTGGATGTATCTACTGTTACTGAGGCCCTTGCTTTTTGAAGCCTAAGAATGTGGTTTCCAAGGCAACCATAAGAAAGCCTCATCCACTGTTACTCAGCCTAAGGTTCTCACCTGACTTCTGGACCGTAAGGGTGAAGTTTGCAAGTCAATCTTAATTGAAGTACCTACTGGGCTACATACATCCCTATCTGATTTTATCTGGACTCCTTAAGGACAGTATGTACCCCTTATAGGACGTGACTGGAGAATTTGGCACTACCTGGGTCCATATGTCCTTTTTTCCCAGTGACCTCAAACAGATCAAACAAGATCTAGGAAAGTTTTCAGATGAGCCTGATAGTATATTGAGGTCTGCAGGGCACTTACTCAGACCTATAAACTAAACTGGAAAGATGGGCTGTTACTCTTAACCACTGATTTCTATTGAGAGACATACAGCACTACAAGCTGCTATTACATTTGGAGATGAATATCACATTGTTAATTTTAAAAGACCAGAAAACAAGCAACCAGGGGAAGAGCTGGTTCCTACCGGATCCCAAGTAGTTCCTACACACTATCCCTACGGCCTGCCAACCAGACCGGAAGCTGGAATAGGAGACGTCTTCAGGTATGTATTCTTAAAAATGTTCATCAAGAAAAAGATGAGAACTCCTCTGCCTTCTTAGATCATTTATAAGGCACATTGATAAAACATAAATCCCTGGCTCGTTTGGTGAAAGGACAGATTATTCTCAAAGACAAGTTTATTACCCAGTCAGCCTCAAATATTAGGAAAAAACTACAAAAGATGGCTTTTGCTGGAGATAGCTCCCCTGACGCTTTAGTGAGAATTACCACCTCAGTATTTTATAATCAACACCAGGAGGAGGCCAAAGGGAGAAAACAAAGACACCAAAAGAAAGTGGCTGCCTTTGTTGAAACCTTAGGAGAAATAGAGTCTAAGTCTGATTCTCGGGGCTCCAAGAAGATCTCAGTGACTAAACTCACCTGCTGTCTCCGTGGAAAGCCAGGCCACCTTAGAAGGAACTGTGATAAAACCCATCACAACTAGAGGGCCCCAGGGCCATGCCCTGATTGCAGAGGTGACCACTGGACTTTAGACTGCACCATGAGATGGAGCCCCAGGTAGTCATGACTATAGAGGGAAAACAAAGCAGCCTATTGCTGCTGGACACTGGCGTGTCTCGGTCCCCTTCCTTCCAGCCTTCACACCTCATGAAAGGAGCCAGTAGAGCAGAGGTGACTCATGGTAGCTTGCAATCCTTAGGTTGTAACTGGGATGGCTTCCCCTCCCCCCATTCCTTTTTAATTATGCCTGAAGGTGCAGTTCCCCGCCTGGGGAGCGATCTTATCTTGCTTAAATACTGTAATTTACATGCATCAAGGTACACTACCTCCCCCTCATGGAGAGAGAAATAAATCCTCAAGTATAAGCAATAAAGGTAGACTGGAGAGCATTAGGGGCTGCCCTGGTGCAAATACATCTCAAAGACCCCCCTGTTTTTCCTCACTGGAGATAACACCTGCCTATAATTGACAACTTAAGGGCACAGGTTGACTCCCACCTTGTGACAGCCCTTGCCACACTCCAATCCTGGAAGTTCAAAATCGCAGTGGAGAGTAGAAGCCAGTATAGATCCTTAAATTGGTAAATGAGACAGTAATGCCAATCTACCAGATGACACCTAACCCATACACTCTCATTTTTCAGACCTTGAAAGACACCGCTTGGTTTCCAATGTTAGGTTTATCTATTTATTTATTTATTTTATTTTATTTTGTCTTTTTGAGACACAGTTTCACTATGCAGCCCAGGCTGGCCTCCAAATCACAGTGATGCTCCTGCTTCAGCCTCCCGAGTGCTGGGATTGCAGGTGTGCACCACTGCACCAGCCTTCAGTGTTAAGATTTAAAAGGTACTTTCTTTCATATTCCTTTACATACAGATTCTCAGTCTTTTTGCCTTCGGAAAGCTTCATAACCAGGCCTCTCAACTGACTCAGACTGTGCTTCCCGAAGAGTTCAGAGATAGTCCTCGTCTTTTTTGGACAAGTGCTGTCCCAAGCCACAGCACTACAATATGTAGATGACATACTGTTATGTGCCCCCTAAGAAGAGTTCCCTCTCTAGCCAGGGCGACCACGCTGTGCTGAATCTGTTGACACAGAGAGGTTATACGGTTTCTAGGTCTAAGGTATACCTCCGCAACCTTGCAGTAAAATACTTGGGGTTCACATCTAAGGGAATCTGAAGGCTGGGGAAGGGAGAAATAAACCAAAACCTTCCCTAGGACCCTAAAACAGCTAAGGGGATTCATAGGAATTACAAGCTTTTATAACTTTTGGATAACAAGATAAAATCACACAACTTCTCTACCAGCTTATAAAGAAAGACCAAAAGGCAGATAAACATATTTTAACCTGAGAACATAATTGCAAAACTCTATTCTAGAAGCTTAAACAAACACTTTGAAATGCCCCCAGCAATACAGGGGAATGAAACGCCCGACCTACTATGTCCGTGAGTTCGTGTTCTCTAAAATTGAAGAACGAATTTTAGGAACAACGGAGGTGAAGAGTAGAATATATTTATTTAGAGAAAGAAAGCTTCTGTCTGAAGATGGACAGAAGGGTTCCTTCCGAGCGAGTAACCAAGGACTCTGTCTTTCCAGGGACTTTTATAGTGTAAAACCATGGGTTCAAGGTGGGGAAAGACTGGGAACTCACAAAGCAGATGGGCATAAGATGGGACATAACCATAGTCAGCCAATAAGATCAAAAGTTTAGGTAAAATTGATTACATTAGGGACAAATGCGGAAGCGAGCCATGAAGAAAGCGGGCATTCTTGGAGCTGTAATCTTTGCCCTAGAGGGATGGGATTGTGACTCCAGGGTAAGAGGGAACTAATTAGAATATCAGTCCCCAGGATGTAGATGCATTTGTTTGATCCTTTGTCTTGAGGCCTGGCCCACAGCAGGAGGTTGCCAGGTGTCTGCACTGGCTCCCTTGAGGACCCAGCCCTGTCTCACTGCCTGTAATATTTCTGACTAACTCAGCTGCCCGCAACACCAGTACTGAGCCTAGTATCAGGAAACTGTTTCAATCTTTATGTTGATGGAAGATGGGACATGGTTTTGGGAGTGCTTACCCAGGTCCAGGACCTGCTCAGCATCCCATAAGGCACCTGAGTTATGATTTAGACTTTGTAGCAATGGGATGGCCTGCGTGCCTTAGAGCTATCACCGCTATCGCTCTCCTGGAACCCAAGTCATCCAAATTGACCTTAGGCAAAGATCTCACAATGTGGCAGGACTTCTTTCTTCCAAAGGAAGACTATGGCTATTAGACAACTGACTTCTGAAATACCAGGACCTACTTCCAAAGGTCCAGTCATTCAAGTAGAGACGTGTTCCTTCTTAAACCCTGCCATCTTTGTACCAGGAAAGGAGGACATTGAGGCTGAAAGACATGACTGTGAACAGATAATTCTCCGTATGTACACAGCCAGAGATGACTTGTTAGACATACCCCTTACTAGCCCTGATGTGACGCTTTTCTATGATGGCAGTTCCTTCGTGGAAAATGGACAAGAACAGTGGGATATGCAGTAGTGACTCTACATCAGACCCTTGAAAGTTCCTCACTTGCTCCTGAGACTAGTGCCCAGCTAGCGGAACTCACAGCTCTGACAAGGGTTTCAAAACTGATTTGCATATTACAAGGCAGGAGTGTTAAACATATCAACAAACAAATCTGTAAACTTACACAGTCTACAACATCAGTGATTGAGAAGTATGTCTCGCTGGTGTGATCTCTGTCCCTTCCCTAGGAATAGAGAATGTCGTTCAGCACGTCAAGGCTGAGGCTAACCATACTCAACAGGCCTTCGTAACATCTTGACTGGTCTCTCTCTCCTAAATGAAGGAGTAAAATTAATGAGGCAAGTTGTCCTCCCAAATTGAATGGCATTAGATACCCTAACAGCTGCACAAGGCAATACTTGTACAACTGTAAAAGCTGAGTGTTGTGGGTATATTTCTGACACTTCTGCTAATATCTCAGATGCTGTTCAAGATATTAGTTTAGTGCCATGTTGGATTCTGAAATTCCCTGGATGTTTTCTTTACCTCTTTGTGAGAGGCTATTACTTGTTTTTCCTGGTGGAAATATTGTTGGTTGTATTCATAATAATCTTGTTCATCTTATTATTTGGCCGATACAATTTAACTGTTTCTGTGGCCTTGGCTCCTCCATACTTAAAGCTACGTGACTATGGGCCGGGGATACAGCTCAGTGGCACAGTGCCTGCCTGGCTGAGGTTCCTCTCCCCTGTTGATAACATCCTGAGGCTGAGGCTGAGGCTCCTAGGTAAATGCTGACTAAAGCTTCTACCAGGCTATATTTTTATCTAACCTAACTAAAGCCCAACAAGGGTTCTATCCTCTGCAGGAAGTTGGGAGTGAATTCAGCCCTGCCTCTACCTGTGTCATGTCCCCCTAGTGAGCTCAAACAAATTATATTTGGAAACATTTTCAGATGGTCCTGATAAATACATTGAAGTCTGTAGAGAGCTCACCCAAACATGAATTGGTCTGGAAAGATACAATGTTTTTAAATTAGACCCTGAGCCATAGTAGGAAAAAAATAACAGCATTACAGGCTGCTATGGCCTTTGGGTAAGAGCTACCTCAGGTCCACTACAGAAGACCAGAGGATTTACCACCAGGAGAGCAATAAATGCCTATAGGAGCTCGGGTAGTTCTGGTACAGGATCCCAAACAGCATAATTCTGCAGTGAGAGACTGCATCAGTAAGTATTTCCAGGCCTGCATTCTCAGTGCATGTTGGGCAAAGTACAGACATCAGTCACATTTTGGAGAGATTCGTGCAGAAACTAAGAGAGAGCATGTCTTGAATTCTCTAAAAAAAGTTAATAAAGAGTTGGAGACACATTGTGGGTTGTCACCCATCTCTGTAATGCCCATACTCAGGTGGTTGGGGCATTGAATTTGAGGCTTGCGTTTGAGGCAAATTTAGCCTGATCCTGTCTCAAAATTTAAAAATTAAAAGGGCTAATAATATAGTTCAGCCCTCCTTATATTTACTTCACAGAATCCCACCCCCCAAAAAGATAAAAGAATATCTATCTCTCTCTCTCTCTCTCTCTCTCTCTCTCTCACACACACACACACACACACACAAATACGCACACATTAGCATCACCTCCAAATAAGTACAGATGATGGCTTTAAGTGAAAGATATGAAACCATCAGCAGAGTTTGAAGGGACGGAGGATTCCTTGGTTGGGATCCCAGAGACACAGAGGCAAGAAAAGAGGTGGCTTCTCAGGGAGACTTCAAAGGTGGCCCAAGGAGCTAAGAACAAAGCGGTTCTTCTTGGAGCACAGGAAAGCAAGGATTTGAATGGGTATAAAACACACCAATGCTCCCTAGAATGCCCTAAAAATGATTTTATTGCTGTGAGTACAGTGCAATAAAGTCTGGCAAAATTCTGAAGGTCTACATCTCTACACAGATAAATCCCTAAAGCAGAAAAGAAATATATATATATTCATTCCCAGGCCTAGTCCAGTAGCCTAGACATTTTCATTCTCTGAGCACTTCCCTTCTTTCTTCTGTGGGAGCAAAGAAATGCAAGACAGACAGAACAATAAACTGCAGTAGAAGCTGTGTCAAAAGATTAAAAAAAAAGCAATCAAAACTGTCCAGAAGCCAGCAGTGGGAAGAAGGTGATAAATACAAACCCAACGAACAATTTGAGCTGGGAACCTCAAGTGTACTGGCAGTTAGGAAACATCCCTCCAGGAAGCCTGCAGAATCGGGTGGACAGGATTTCACTCTGGTGGCAATTTTTGTCTCCATTAATGCAGGTAACACTGGGCATAGCACAAGTAACAGCCGCACTGGAGAAAGAGTCATGCAGAAAGCTGTTTGCAGACTCGAGGAGGAAATACTGGCACCCAGCATTGCTACAGTGATTTCAGAGGACGTGGCTGCACGTGCTAGATTTCAAACCACTGAGCCCCAGAGAGGCCCAGAGGCCCAGCCCAGAGAGGACACGGGAGCCCAAGCAGTCCCGACAGGACAGGAAACCTCACATCTCACACTTTCATGTCTGTGTAGAGAAAAAGGAAGATCACGGTAATAAAAAAAAAAAAGCAAAATTACTAATCACAAGTATTTATATTCTTGTTTTGCCTTTTGAGATATCAAAAGAAACGAAACGTAATCAAAACCTCAGACAATCCTATCTAAGTGTACTGGAACCAGCGGGTAGGGAGGGTCACTCTTCTGAGGCGGTTCACAGGCCACAATGAAGAATTTGAACTGGGTCGCATCCTTGTAGCGACAGCTGGGATACTTCCCTCCAGTGAGCCTGCAGTTGGTCAGCTTGACAGGACTTGCACTCTCATGGCAGTTGTGCTGGCCATTCTTGCAGGTGATACTGGGCAAGGTACAGGAGACGCTCACGTTTTGGAAAGAGTCACGCAGAAAGGTGTTTATAGGCTTACAGTGCTTGGTATAATGGTTGACAACACTCATTGCTGTGTCACACTGGAGAGGATTTGGCTGTATATGCTGGATCTCAAACCACTGAGCCTTGGTGAGGCCCGTAGGCAGAGCCCACAGTGGACACAGGAGTCCAAACAGTCCCAGTAGCAATAGGAGAGGAGATCTCACATCTCGCCCCATCCTTTCTGTGTAAGAAATGGGAAAATCATGGTCATATTAGAAGCCACAACAGCAAAATTATTAATCATAACTTTGCATGCCTGTTTTGCCTTTTGAGATTTCATTCCTCCATTTAAAAATCTCTCTCACACAGCCTCGCAATCCCAGTGAAAAGACTGTGCATAAGCAGTGGATATCGGCATATCCCACTCCCCTCGTGATCTCTGCTCCTGTGTTCAATAACCTTGCATCAGAAACCTGGGTACTTTACCTCTGCCCTCCTGGCGCTGCCCTTCACCCTGACGGCCTCCTCCCAGCCTTTCGTTACCCTGCTCATCCCACCCTCTTACAGTGTCCGTGCTGGCTTCCTGGTGGGCTCAGAGCAGCGCTCAGTCCAGGGTCAGAGAACTCCTTCTGCTTCTCTTCCCAGCCGACCAGCACTGCTGTGCCGGGCGGGGAAGGTATGTTGTGAGGCTCAGGAAAGGCGAGCCTGCCACTTTGAAGATGTGGAGTTGCTCAGCGGTGAAGGTGAGAATCTAGACTTCTGATCTCCTCTGAAATTCATACCCTTGTCACTATTCACAGAGGAAGAACGCTCATTTGTGAAACAGGATGACTCAAAACAATTTTAAGGAACTGACAACTTCCTGATAAATCTTCAGTGCTTCTTTCTTGAATCCCCAAATCAGTTTTTTTAAAAGCTCTATGATTTCAGTTCCCTTTTCTTTCTTTCTCTTTCTTTCTTTCTTTCTTTCTTTCTTTCTTTCTTTCTTTCTTTCTTTTTTCTTTGTTTATTTTTATCCCCTTTGGTTTGTTGACACAGGGTCACACTGTCTAGTTCAAACTGTCCTTGAACTCACTGGGTAGCCCAGGTAGCCTCTATTTCACGGGATCCTCCTGCCTCAGCCACCTCACTACTTAAATTACAGTGTTACACCACCACACCCAGCTCCGATTTCAGTCCCTTAAGAGAAACAGTAAATGTGATACAACAGCTGCAGCATACTTGGTAATGTTGCGAGCTCAACAATAGATGTGAAAGCCAGACACTGTGGCACATGCCTGTAATCCCAGCACTCAGGAGGCGGAGCCAAAAGAATTCCCCTGAGTTCAAAGCCAGCCTGGGCTACAAAGTGAGTTCAAGGCCAGTCTGAACTACGTAGTGAAACTCTGTCTCAAAAAGACCAAATAATGAATTTCTCGTCTATGTGTGTGTTTATTGAGCCAGATTCAGGAGTTCATGTTCTAATATAGTCAGGTAGGTGAACAAATATGCTACAAAGATAAGGACAGACTGTGTGAACAGGGTGACAGAGGACATTGCAGGGGCTATGGGGAGACTGAGGGGGGAAAATTATTAGGATCCTGAACCTGCACTGAACTTTGAAGCATGATTAGCTGTAGGTAAAGAGGGTGATATGGTCTAAAGACAGAAAATGTGTGTGAAGAGACCAATAAGGAGAAGGGCAAGTCTGGGGCCTTTGCCTTTGCATCTCTTCATTCCTCCCACTGTTGCTGCAAAGCTCTTATTCCACACTGACTTCCTCACAGAGGCCTCCCGTAAAGCTTCCCACCTGCACTTCCTGCCTCCAGTCTCTCTTCCTTACAGTCCGTTCTGCTTTCAGATGAGTCCTGCTCCAGCACAGTGACAATAAACTCAGCACTCCTGTCCAATGCCTTTAATGGTTCCAGAGACCTACAGGGAAAATATCATGCCTGCCTGTGGTTTACCTTCTCTGTGGTTACTTTCACGATATAAATTTAATATACATGATGCTTGTTTTGTTTTGTTTTGTTTTGTTTGGTTCTGTTCTGTTCTGCTCTGTTTTGAAACAAAACAGGTCAAACTCTGTCACTGTGTAGCTCAGGCCAGCCTGGAACCTAGAACTTACTGACCTCCTGCTTCGGTCTCCTGAGTGCTGGGAATACAGACGTGTGTTACTGTGGCCAACTCAAAAGTGACCTGCAGTAAGAACAGTGCAAGTTTCAAATTACAAACACAGTAACATTCACATTGCTCCAATGAAAGGGAAATGCTTAGGTGTCAAACTAGCAAAGCATGCAAAAATTTTGCTGGAGGCAACCTTTTGTTGTTTGTTTGTTTGCTGTTGCTGTGACCAATTATGACAGGGAGCTTGGGTTGGTGAGGTGGGAAAGGGGTTAGACCTCTACTATCTCTATTAATTTGCCTATCTGCCACAAAGAGTATGAGAAAAGCCCATAACACAGGGAAAACTTATTCACAATCTGGGCAAATTGGAAGGGCAGGTAGGCAATTCCTCCACCTCCATCAGCTCACAGCGGTGCTCCAGTTTATGGAATAGTTAGAGCACACACCAGGAAATATGTCAGGCATTAGCCAGTAAAGGACCCAGAAGACAAAAAGTGCTGAAAGTCTGGTTCTCTCAAAAGTTTTGCTTTTAAAAACTTTTAAAAGTTCTATTTTTTAAGTATCTATATTATCCTCTCAATTACAACAAATACCTGAGACAAACAAGTTAGAGGAGGAAGGATTTGTTTTGGCTCACAGTTCCCGAGGCTCAGTCCCGGGTTGCTGGACCCTTTGCCTTTATGCCTGTGGCAAGGCAGAAATATCACAGTGCAAAGGATCCTAGAGGAGAGAGTGAGACCCAGCTGGAAGGGGCCAAGTGCCAGATGCAACCCCCCAGGTCTCTTTCCCATGTTCTGCTCCCCTCAACAAGATGCCCTCCCTGTTGCCATTACCTCTCAATAATGCATCAAGTTATGGTCTTATAGTGGACTAGTCCACTGTTGAAGTTAGAACCAATCCTCAAAATTATCAGCAACCAATCTTTCAAAACATAAACCATGTGAAGCTCTTGGAGACAAAGCCAGATTGCTTTGAGTAAAAATATAAAACTGAGATGAAAGAAACCCAAGTGCTAAATGAATACATATTTCATGTTTATGGACAGGAAGAGTCAGTATGTTTTAGTTCTTCTTCGTTTGACCTATAGATTAAGCACAATCTCAATCAACATCTCACAAAGTTATTTTATAATTATTAACAAATTCTGAAGTTTACATGGGAAACCAAAGTTTCTGAATTATCCACACAATGAGGAAAAGGCAAGACAAATTCAGAAGTCTGACAGGACCCAACTTCAAACCATTATAGAGCTACAGTAATCAAGAAAGCATATTAGTGTTCCATGGCTGTTACACAGTACCTCAGATAATCAATCTTAGAAGTAGGAAACCAATACTGCAGCTCACAGTTTCAGTGGTTGTTGTCTGTTGGCGGGTGGGCCCACGCTTTGGGTCTATGGAAGGCAGTAATTATGCTCAGTAGCTTGTGGTGGAGCAACATTCTACCCACCCTGCTCTACATTTGGCAAGAGGCAAAGAAACTGAAAGAAGAAGGGCTGGGATCTTAGCTTCCCCTCACCCCTTATGGTCACGCTCCCAGTGACCTAACTGCTTCCGCTAGGCCCCACCTCCAAAAGGTCCCAGCACCTCCCAACTGTGCACAAATTGGGGACCAGGCCTTCAACACATGGGCCTTCATCAGGAACTGGACTACAGCAGGCAGCGTGATGTTAGTGAAAGAATAAACAAATAGGTCAATAGAACAGAACAGAACACCCAGAAATGAATACGGAGTGAGCCGGTCTTTGACAGTGAACAATGATAATTCACCTGAGAAAAGTGAGTCTTTACGACTTATGGCAATAGAGCAACTATACATCCACATGCCAAAAAAAAATTTTCTATATCTTATATACTTCCATAGATCTACATTAAACACCTTTTACAAAAAAATGAATTCAGCAAGTTCTATAGACCCAAATGTAAAAAATTGCATAAAAATTCCAGAAGATAATATATGAAAAGAACGTACACAATGCTGGACTCAGTGATGATTTTTTAGATACAACACTTAAAGCAGACTCTATAACAGAAAACATTACAGGATAAACTTCATTCAAATAAAAAGTTTCCTACTCTGTGACAGTGTTAAGAGAGTTAAGAGACAAGTCAGAGGAAAACAGGATATGGGCACAAGACATACCCGATGGACTGTTATACAACATTATAAAGAACTAGTAATGATAGGAAAACACATTTTAAATATATCTTCTTTGGGGAATGCTCATAAGGGCAAAAGATATGAATACACACTTCCCCAAAGAAGACATATGAATGGTACACAAGCTAGGTCACTCAGACAGTACAAGGGTAGGAGGGGACACAAACTAACAGAGAACAAGGCAGATGAGACACAAAGTTTATTTATACATCCACACAGGAGACCTCCATAATGAGCACCAAACAGAATAACCAGAGGTAAAGTGTCTGTATCATCTTAACATTTAAACATTTAGGACTTTGATGGGAAAGCACAGAAGGTTCTACAAGTGTTTTCTGTGTATGTGGCAATGGAGATTGAACCCTAGATCTGCATACTGAGCTCTATTCCTAGCCCTTCTTTATTTCTGAGACAGAGTCTCACCAAATTGCTGTGCTGCCTGCGGCAGGCTCTAATTTGTGATCCTCCTGTCTCAGCTTCCCCTGGTGGTGAGATTACAGGAAGGCACCACCATGACTGGTTGTGTGCAGCTTTGGGGGTACTTGGCATCAAACTCATGACCTCACACTTGTCAGGGAGGTGCCGCACCCCTGAGCTATATCCCTGGCCAGGTGCAGCTTTTTGATGACAAACAAAAATCTCAGGAAGTTTTCTGTCTGACCAGAATTTTCCCTGTAAGATTTGGTCATTCTTCTGAGTGCCAAGGGACAGCTGTCTTGGTAAAATTCTTTGGAATGTCTATGGCAGCTGAGCTGTCAGGAAGTTGCACTAAAGTTAAGATACTATGTTTTGAGTGTGCGTGTTTGTGTATTTGTGGTTTAGATGTTTTAAATCAAAAATAATTTTGAATTCATTTGGTGACTTTTAATCACTTCAACATATTAGAAGAGCACTGAAAACACAAGGATGAGATACCACCGTTGTTGCAAAATTCCTGAGTCAAACTAAAAAGAAGACTCTCTGCATCGAGGAGAGAAGAAAGCAGTGGGGGTCCAAGATGGCGGAGCAGTGAGCAGCAGAGCAAACAGCCTCTCCGAGAGAAACAGCCCAGATGCTGGAATATAGCATCATGGGGAAGACAAGAAGGAAGGAAGTGGGTCCCCTCGACCCAGGAAGAAACTAAAGTGAGAATTGGAGCCCACAGAGAGAATTAAAAAAAGAAAAACTTAAACAGAAGAAGGGGGTAGCTGGTGGCGCCTTAGCCCGGAGCCGGAACCACTGTGCGAGAAGTGCTGTTGGAACCTGGGGATGCACGGTCACAGTGAAGCTGGTGGCTGGCAAGTCCGAAGGCCTCTGTGGGGAGACACAATGGCAGAGGGGAGCATTGGACTGGAGAACTGCACTGGCTAGTGGTGAGTGTGGGGGACTCGGTCCTCCCACAGGAGAGGGAGATTGGCCAGGGCCATTTTGGAGTTGGGCAGGATAAGCCTGGAGCCAGAACTGCAGCCGGCTTCCTTCAGCCACTCCTAGCTCGGAGCAGACTGGTGGAAATTGCTTGGACCAAGTCCCACCCATGTGCTCGGACCAAACCCACTGCCAAGGTTTCCCTAAAGCTATCCCTAACCAACCCTGCCCTCCCCTTACATGGTGAGGGCTCCCTGCTGTTAACCAGCCTGGGAGAGGGGAGACAGCCTGCCCCGCCCCTGCTTGCCCTCCAGTAGCCACCAGCAGGCTGGGAAAAGCAGCCAACAGCTCTACACCAGCACACCCAAGAGCCACCATCAGATATCCCTAGCCAGCATGGGCTAGGAAAAGCAATCTTGCTTCAGAGAAATTGTAGCCAACACAGGAAGTGCCAGGGACCCCATTACCCACTTGTCTGGAAGGAACTAGAACCATAACAGGAGGAAGAAGCAAAAGGCAGTCTCTGGCCTCCAACCCATGCAGTACTGGTCCAGGAGAGGTAAACAGAAGAGATCAGGAGTCACACACCTGCAGTTTCTGAAGCAAGAGCAACTGAAATAAAGAAACAACTTCAAGAGGCTATAAAAGAACTTAGAACAAAAAATAGATAAAAGAAGAAACAAGAAACATAATAAAAGAATTGCTAAGAAGACACATGGAAGAATAGAGGAGCATAGAAAAAGGAGGAAAACCTTCCATGAAGAATACAAAAAAGATTTAGAATACATGAAACAGATTCAAAGAGACTATCAGGAAATGAAAAATTCCATTGAAACTGGCAAAACTGCTTGAAAGAAACTAAAGATAGACTATCAAACCTTGAAGATGGGTTTGCAATGTGTGATTACAAAAGGAAAGATCACTTAAAAATAACAAGGAACCAGTAAGTAACAATACAAAGGATAGAAGATGACAAGAGGATCTATAACTTAAGAATAAAATATGTGAGTGAAGAAGCAGGGTAAACACAAATGAAATGCAAAGGCTATTTACAGACATAGTTAAAGAAAACTTCCCAAGCATAGGAAAAGGAAATGATATTCAGATAAGTGAGGCATACAGAACTCCAGCCAGCTATAATAACCAAAATAAATCTATACCTACACATGTAATAATCAAGATACCAGAAATCCAACACAAGAACAGAATATTAAAAGCTGTTAAAGAAACAGATCACCTATAAAGGAAAACTCATCAGAATCACAACAGACTTCTTGCCACAAACCATCAAATCAAGAAGAGCTTGGAGTGAAGTATTCCAACCTAGAGTGATGTGCCCTGCAAAACTCTCTCTCAAAATTAATGGAGAAACAAGATGTTTTTGTGACAAAGAGGAACTGCGAGAATTCATGACCACCAATCCAACCCTACAAAAAATACTGAAGGACATTCTAGAGAGAGAAAAAAATGACCATGGTTTCAGGAACAGCAGCAGAGGGGGCTCAATGAACAGGGCAGACAGTGGAATGAAGAGGAAAAGCAGACAACCAATGGCAGAAAAATAGGATGGCAGAGATGAGGCAGAGAGGGTTGGCTGTAATCACTGATATTGATGGCCTCGATTCACCAATAAAAAGAAACACAGGTAGAGTGGATCAGGAGATAGGGCCCGTCAAGATGCTCTATATAAGAAATATGATTACCCTGAAAGAGGGTTTATGAGCTGAAAGTCAAAGATGAGAAACTAATGCTCTATATGACAGGAAACCAGAAAAAAGTGGTAGCTCACCAATCAGCTGAAGAATGGTTGGAAAGACATAACACTTTTATGCAATGCAGAACTACTCAGTTATAAGGGAAGAAAACCTTGAGGCTCTTGTAGGTTGATGGATACAACCTGAGATCATGCTCAGGGGTAAAAAGGTTCAGAGTCACTTAGGTGAATAGCGAGTTGCTTCCCTAATTTAAAAACTAATGAAGTTAGTGGGATCCAAAATATACAATACAGCCTGTGAAACTGAAAGGGAGGAATTGTCTAAAACAGGAAGGCAGAGGACATTGTTAATCTATTATCATGATTTGAAACCCTTATTGTTTTCATTGTTCTGTTTACTTTGGTTTTATTCTGTTTCAGTTTGTCTACTTGTATTAGATTAGAGGTCACAGGAGTCTGAAGGGGTGTGCAAGGCTTGTGCTGTAGTGACTTTCTTCACAGCTCCCTGGACATCAGCAGACAGATGAGGTTCACATGGGAAAGAGAGTCCTGCAGGCAGATTCCCTCTCTCCCCAGCAAACCTGAGGAGGTGGCCCGGACCATGGCCTTGTTTTCATCTGATGGACCCTCGCACTTTTCTCAGAATCCAGACCCTTTGCATCTGTATAAAGTGCACAGCCCAGGAACTGAGTGATTGCAGACACTGACCTCCCAGTCTGGAGACCCAGGTCAGTGGCCCAAGCTCCCGTCTCAGCCGCTGCCATTGCTGGAGGGCTGGGGAAGAGGGAACTAAGGTGGGAGGCCAGTGAGAAAGCTTGGGCTCTCACTAGCACCAAAAAAAGCCTGGGCCACATGAACATCAGTTGGGGCAGAGGAGTGCCAGGGTGAGCAAGAGCAGGCAGGTACGAAGGAGGCACGGGCCTGGAGAAGAAAGAGTCACAGAGCTGGGAGAAGCAAGCAGAGCTCTTTGGAATACAGCAGAGCCCTTTATGATGTCAGCGGCAGACAGACCCCGAGTTTCTCTTGTGCTCTAAGACAGCAGGCTCCGTCTCCTATCATCCTGGAGGTCATGGCAATAACTCGGTGATAAAATTTGTCTCATGGTTTGTTCAAAATGATCTTCTGATTAGTTCTTTGAACTGAGGGGAAAATGTGTTTTAGTTTTTAAGTGTATTTTGGATGAAAGAGTATTTGCATGAAGCACTGTCGGCATTTTAGCAGACGCAGGTCATCAGCTAGAGGCAGGATGGTTTCTCTAACTAGTGGGAGAGAAATGCACTCAGAGCAGGCTCTGTGTGTCTCATCGCTTGGGAAATTTCACAGGGAAAGGGAAACTGTATGCCAGGAGGCAGCAGGTGGGAGCCAGAGTGCAGTATCTGAAAGCACGCTCTTCCTTCTCTTTCCTTTTCTCATTTATACTCTTCCAGGACAGTGAGGTCACCATGATGTCCCTTGTCCTGTTCCCACTGCTTGCCCTGTTGCTCCTGGGGCTGGAGTGGCTCCAGCCTCCTCGGGACAAAGAATCCTCGGCCATGAGATTCCAGCGGCAGCACGTGGACTCAGACAGTTCCCACAGCAGCAACCCCAGCTACTGCAATGAGATGATGGTGCGCCGGAAGATGACACAGGACCACTGCAAGCCGGTGAACACCTTCGTGCAAGAGCCCCTGGCGGATGTGCAGGCTGTCTGCTTCCAGAAAAATGTCCCCTGCAAGAACAGGCAGACCAACTGCTACCAGAGCTACTCTGGCATGCACATCACAGACTGCCACGTGACAAGCAGCTCCGAGTTCCCCGACTGCTCATACCGCACCAGCCAGACGCAGAAGAGCATCGTCGTGGCCTGTGAGGGGAACCCGTGTGTGCTAGTCCACTTTGATGCTGCTGTGGAGCCTTCCACCTAGGCCAGAGCAGCGAGACCCCCTTCCCACCCTTCTCATCCTTTCAGCACCTGCCTTTCTTCTCTTTTTTCCTTGCCCAAAGGAAACAAGTGCAGTCAGGGCTCCTGTCCAACACACGCAAGCTTCCCTCTCCCGTGCCCCGCTCCCGCATGGCTTTGGGACTGAAGAGTGTGGTCCTGCATTAATTCCTCCACTGCTTCTTTCAATAAAACATAGTTGCGGTCACTGGGTTCCTAGAGCATCCTGCCAGGAACTGCTTCTGAGGTTGCTTTCTAACCAAGTAGAAGACACATAGATCTGGTTCATTTTGGTGACCAGCAGAAAGAGAAATCCAATCATAAGAAAATCCCCTTGCTTCCTGACTCCTTGACGTCAAGTATGAAACTTTTAGGTGAGAGCTGTTTCAGATAAAAGGTAGCCACAAAGGAGGACATGGCTGTGTCTGGTAAACCAACAAAGGTAAAGCTCAAACGCCACAATTGTGTGACACAGAAGGGGGAAGAGCACAGCCACAGGAAAGCCCTGCACGCACTCAGAGTGGCAAGGCGGGGGGTCTATGCAATCCTGACCTTCAATTTCCTTCTTCTTCTTCTTGTTGTTGAGCGAGCTATTTCTGCATCAGAAAAATGCCTGTCACTGGGCAACACAGAGAAGCTTCCCTCTCCTGTGTCCCGCTCCTGCATGGCTTTGAATCTTAGTCCACAAAGCAGGAAGACATCCGAGGTCACGGTACTGAGGGACAGCAGTAGATTTCGGCTTGCGCCCAACGCTGTCGGAAGCGCCTGCCTAGACTGCTGTAGATAAAAACCTAAGGCGACACTGTGGCTGGAACCACAGCCTCTAACTGAACTGCATCTGGCACACTTTTGCCAGCCCACAGCTAATATTAGCCCCGATTTGTGAAGGACTTACCCATGTTACACAGCTAGTGACACGGCTGGGACTGGAACCCAGGACTAACTTAGTCTTTCTGCTGAGAGTTTAACTCAGGAAGTCATTCTGCAGTCTCCTTTCCCCAGAGCCGGGCAAAGCTCTTCAGGTGTGATCACCTACAGATCTTGAGGACACGCGACCCATGAATCAGCGCTTCCTGAGGGCAGTGACAGGACTAGATTCGGTGGCCCTCATCTCTCGATCATTACATTTGATCCTCTACTGGTGGTAATGTCTGTCATTAGGCTCACAGAACTATGGAAAGGCCCTGCTTACAACAAGTAGGAACAGCTCTGGTTTGATTATTCGTTTTTGTTTTTGTTTTTGTTTTTAGAAAGGGTCTTGCTATGTATCAGGCTAGCCTGGATTCACTACATAGCACAGGTTGGCCCCACACTCATAACCACCCTCCTGCCTCAGCCTTCCAAGTGCTGGGAATACAGGCATGCACCACTGCGCCTCGCCTCAGGTGTGGGGTTGTCTTTGCACATTTCTAGACGGGACCGTGGCTGACAGCCCCAGGGGTTGTGTTCCAGCAGCCCACACAGACTAAGATAACTGGTGAGCACACCTCGGGGTGCCAATTTCTCCTTACTCCTAACAGATCTTAGCGACCTGACAAAATGATCATCTTCTGCCCCTCTACCCTGCTGGCAACCCATCCGCTCCTGCTTCTCCCTCTTCGTTTTAGGAGCCAGTAGGCACTCAGCTCATTATTACCCGACACCAACTACTGTAATCCAAATACTGTAGTCCCTTCTCCAGTCCTCCTCCCAATCCAGAAGGTTCATCTGTAATCCCGCTGAAACACAACTGAAATCCTGGCAAGTTAATTCCAAGCCACCACCTCCAATGCAACCCACGGCGAGAATAAAGGCATCAAGACATATTCCTAGTTCAGGGCAGCCAAGAGGCCCTAAATCCGACCCAAGTGAGGACATACAGACAAAGGCCTTGATCCAAGGCCTCGCCCAGAATTTATTACCTCACAAAGAAGGGGGTGGCTCAGGGATGAGTGACAGTGAGGATGGGGGACCTACATGAGTAACCTGAGCTGGCTGGCAAGGGGGAGAAAAGCACCTCTGCAATATGCAGGGAGGATAATATGCAAGAAGGACCAGTCTGCATAACTCAGTTAGGGCAGCATTTAAATGGTTTTAGGAAGCTGTTGCTTCAGTTTCTTATATGTAAACTTTTGTGCCTTAGGTAGTCATAGCCTCTTTATTTTGAGTCTATCTTGTACCCATCTGACATTCCTGGAGCTGAGTGACTCAATCTTTTACAGAAAGCACAATGCAAGAAAACAGGAAACTGTCAGGTTGGCCTCAAGGATTACATATCAGTACCTCCGCTAGCCTTATTTGCATTGCTTATAGCCAGCTGAAGGGAGAAGGAAACACCATGGCCAGCTCTGTACATATCAGTGCATGGAAACAAGATTAACTAGTACTTACGCAATTGTTCTCCATTCAAGGGAAAGTGCTCAAATTGTCTCCTACAACCAACAGCTGAAATGAGTCCTTCAAATAGGAGTAAATAGCTGGGTGTCCCGGCATGTGTTTGTAACCACAGCACTGCTCAGTCTGAGGCATGAAGGCTGCAAGTTCAAGGCCACCCTAGGCTACACAGAGACCCTGTATCAAAAACAAACAAAAGGCTGGGCACAGAGACACAGGCCTTTTACCTCAGCACTGGGAAGCCAGAGCTGGAGAACTGCATGTTCAAGCCTAGGCTGGGCTGCTAGCAACTTAGCAAGACACTCTCTCAAAATTATAAAAAAATAAGGGTTGCTGTGTAGCTCTGTGTGAAGGACCAATTTCAATCCCATGATGGAAAGAAAAGAGCAAATGATCACTAGATCAGTGTCTCACTTTCCATGTGCCACTTCAAACAGTCTTTGCACTGAATTTTTTTCTCTAATTGTGAAAGGATGCTCCCAATCCAAGCTCTTGCTATGAACTCATCTTAAATTTTTTAAACAATTAATGAAGGACTGGGAAATGTTGGAAATAGTTGTCTATGCCTGTATTCCCAGCACTCGGGAGGCTGAGACAGGAGGATTGCCACGAGGTTGAGACCAGTTTGAATTAGAGTGAGATCCTGTCTCAAAAAATAAAAAAAGAAAAGCAACGAAAGCAAGTTATTAAGCATAACTATATATAGTCTTGTTTTGCCTTTAAAGATTTCATACCTCTTTGAAAATTCTCCCTCACAGAGTCTCACAATCCCATGAAAAGATTGTAAGAGGAACAGACCTGTCCCGTGATGGGTGCATCCCTTGCACCTCCTGACCTGTTCTCCTATTCAGTAATTGATGTCAGAAACCTGGGTTCTTACCTCTTCCCCCGAGACGCTGACCTTCTCTGTGACCACCTCCTCCCAGCCACCTCCGCTGCCCTGCGAAGCCCAGCCCAAGGGTTTCCCCTCTTTCTGGTCACTTCCTGGAGAGCTCAGCAGGGTGGGAGGATCCTTCTGCCTCTCTCCTCCCAGCTGACCAGTGCTTCTCAGATTCGAGAGTTCACGTTCCAGTGAGAGAGACTCAGGTGAGTAGGCCAGTTTGCTACGCATATAAAGACAAAGACAGACGGCATTTACAGGGTGATGCAGGACAGAGCAGAGGCTGTGGGGAGACTGTGGAGAGAATTACTGGGACCCAGCACCCAATTGGACACTGAGGGGTAAGTAAACATAGGGGGAAATGAAAAGGCCCCAAAATAGGAAGATGTGAGTGAAGAGACCCACAGCATGAAGAGGAAAGGCAAGTGTACGGCACTGCCCGCCTTCAGGCTCCGCCCGCCTCCCGGCTCCGCCCGCCTCCCGGCTCCGCCCGCCTCCCAGGCTCCGCCCGCCTCCCGGCTCCGCCCGCCTCCCGGCTCCGCCCGCCTCCCAGGCTCCGCCCGCCTCCCGGCTCCGCCCGCCTCCCGGCTCCGCCCGCCTCCCAGGCTCTGCCCTTCCCCTGCAGCTGCAGCCCTGTTGATCCAAACCCAGCTTTTCATAGGTGCCTCACACGAAGCTTCCCGCACACACTCTGTGCCACCATTTGTTTTCCTTAAAATTCAGTCTGCTTCCAGATCGGTCTTCCTCCAGTACACTACTCTCGTCCAGTTCTTTTAAGGGTTCCATACTGGGGACCCGGCCTAGATCCCCCATCTCCCAAACGAGTGTACGGCAAAGGCTTAAATAAATAAGCGGTATGATTTTAGGGCTCCAGAGAATCAAAACCCTCTCCAGAGTCTGGGGACTCCGGTGGCTAAGACAGGAAATGCCTCTGGATTGCCCATATTTATTTAGGGGTTAGAGTGGAAAAAACAGGAAGTTGAACAGACCTTGGGAGTGACTCAACGACTTCGCAAGTAACAAATTACCTTAACAAGGAGAAGTGTCTTGGGAGAAGCTCTCCATGCTGCATGTCACTACAGGGCTGAAACGCCTGCGGCTCCAGTCTTTATTAGGTAGTTGGAGTTGGAGCAGGTGTCCTTAGCTGTGCTCTTATCTTGCCCTGGCCATGCCGAAGCCCTGCACATGTGTTCACGTTCCAATTTCAATGGCTTCCAACAGTTACAGATATCTACAACAGATATCTCCTGCATGTTCCACAGGTATGAACAACAGGAATTTAAAATTTAAAAACACTGCCATTTACATTGCCCCAAAGAAAAATGAAATACTCAGTATCGATCTAATAAAATACGTAAAGATTGTGTTGAGTATTAGTTGCTGCAACTAAATGTCACAGTGGGGAGGGACAGGGAGGGGCGGGGAGGCACTGGAGCTGTTAGGGGTTTGGTTTGGGACCTCAGCAAGGTATCTGCATTCATCTGCCTGGCCACCATCAAGAGTACAAAAATAGCTCATAAAATGCAAAAAATTAGTTTATTGAAACTTTGGCCCAATTGGGAGGACAGATAGCTCACTCTTTCCCCCAGGCCCAACTCACAGCAGCATTCCAATTTATTGAAAAGGTAGAACACACACCAGGAAATATGCCAGGCTTTGGCCCAGTAGAAGACTCAGGGAAAGATGTTAAGTTTGGTTCTGCTGAAAGTTTTGCTTTTTCCAGGAAGTTGGAAAAAGACAAACTTTTAAAAGTTCTAATTTTTAAGTATCTATAGTATCCTCTCAGAACAAATACATGAGAAAAACAAGTTAGAGGAGGAAGGATTTGTTTTGGCTCACAGTTTCCAAGGTTCAGTCCCCGGTTGCTGGACCCTTTGCCTTTACGCCTGTGGCAAGGCAGAAACATCACAGTGCAAACGATCCTAGAGGAAAACTGGTCACCTTGTGGCTATTAAGAAACAGAGTGAGACCCAGGCAGGAAGGAGCCAAGTACCAGATGCAGCCTCCCGGGTCTCTCCTGCATGTTCTGTTCCCTTCAGCAAGACCCCCTCCTGTACCCATTACCTCTCAATAATGTCATTATGCTTTTATCAGTGAATTATTCCACTGTTAAAGTTAGACCCATACAACCATCAGTAACCAATCCTCCATCACAGTGAGCACGCCCACCCTCTGCCAGGACCTGCAGAATGACCCTGCATTTTGAAACCATGATATTAATTGAAATAAATAACCACTCAGGCTTAAATATTGCATTGTTTCTCTTATATGAGAAACCAAAATATAAAGAAAGAGCAAAATAAAAGGTAGATAAAAGGAAGTAGAGTGATCTTTTTCAAACTGGAAAGGAAAAAAAGAGATGGAGGAGTAAAGAAGATGATGGAAAGAAGATGGAAAAATGAAAGAAAAAAATGGAAATACAGCTTTTTCAAATGGGAATGGAGTCAGAGGGGTAGGGGACAAAAAAAAGACATGTACGTGTGCCAGCTCCCCAGGATGAATACAATCATTAGACACGGTAACATGTATAACAACACTAAATAAATGTATGCACAACAATGCCCTAAAAATAGGAAACAAAGTGAGCATTTTAGAAGTCATGCAAATCATATTAACCCTTTAGGTGATGTACAAATCATAACCGGATTGATATAAGAAAAATATAAAACTGATGAAGGAACACTAAAAACTAAATAAATACACAGATATCCCGTGTTTGTAGATACGAAGGGTCAGTATTATTAAGATGTAACTTTTTCCCAACTTGATCCATAGATTAATCTCGATTGACCCCTCAGGAAGTTATTTTATGAATATTAAATTCTGAAGTGTATAGGGAAAGTCAAGATTCAGATTCACCAGCATAACGAAGGAAAAGCAGCACCGACTCAGAAGACCCCGAGAACCCAGCTTTAAAACCGTATCCCGGCTGCAACCAAGAAAGTACAAACCGAGTGCAGACCGGGGTGCAAGAGCCCAGCGGCGCAGCGCCGGCCGGCTCGCCAGGTCGATTCGGGCACCGGAGGCCGCGGTGGCCAGCTCCGCCCTGCTGCTGCAGAAACAGGGCGATGCTGCCGGGGTGCCCGCCGGGGGCACGGGAGGGCGGCACAGACGCCGGGCCTGGGGGCAGTGGGGACTCTCGGACAGGACCCCAAGATGAGACTTGGTCGTTATTTTCGTTTGTTGGCTTCTTGATTTTTCCGTTTTATTGTTTTCTCTTTAAAATAATAATAATAAATAAAAAGATTAGTTGTGATGGGCAGTTGTAAAGTGAGAGGGAGACCTTCTCCGCTCAGGACCCACCTCACGGTGCCCGTCGTCCTCCGCCCTGTCCCTGCCCACGCAGGGCACAGCAGTCACCCGTGCCGAGCACTAAGGCTAAGCACGGAAACACCAGCTGGGCGGAGGGTGTCCCCGCCAAGGCCGCCTCCCACGGCCCCGCTACCCCTGCTGGGGTGTCCACTGAGGGGGTCTAGGAAGCCCCGGGCCCAGAAGACAGGCTGGCCGGGAGGTGATTAGGAGACCCCACACCTGAGCTGAGCGACACATTCCCCAAGAGAGGAGGAGACAAAAGGCCTTACAAATTCTCTCCAAGCAGAGCACTTCTGCTTCTCTGAACCCAGGAGTAGGGAGTGTGTGTGTGTGTGTGTGTGTGTGAATGCGAGGAAAGTCTATAGGAAATGTAACGCACAATTCGGAACTGATTTTCTTCAAAACTTAGATCTAAACCCAGAGGAAATAGTCAATTACCTGAAATGAAGTTGTCCCAATATGACTCTACGCAGCAGTCTTTTATCAGTCACTTCATATTCCACGATTTCAGTTATCCAAGACTAACTAAAGACACAAAAGAGGGTGCATACAGTAGAAAATATCTTGAGAAAGACAGAGTACATTCACACAACTTTTATTACATTAGACCATTTTAACTGGTCTATTTCATTATTGACTATTGACTGTGATTGTTAGTTTTTTCACTGGGCCTAGTACACAGTTATTATCACAGGGAGGCAGGTATACAAAATAACATATAGCTGTATATATGGGTTCGGTACTATCCACTGGAGGTCTTGGGAAAAACAGGAAACTCATTATATTTTAGGAAAACATGCAAATTCCTATCACTCTGAACCCAGAATTCAGTTCAACACAGAAAATAAAGACAAATATCCATGCAGAAGACTATAGGATGATCCTCTGTGACTGTCCAGATCTGAGGACTGCTGGATACACTAGGAGAGACCAATCGGTCGGCAAACATTAATGTAGCGATTTCCATGCTTACAGGTCTGTCCTGGAGGCTTCGCCTCCCCATGACTTGCAAACAAAAGCCCTGAGGCCCATGATACTGATGGGGAAGTTGGTGACCGGTGCTTCATAGGTTAAAGTATCTCACCCTCACTCAGCGTCTGTGCGCTATGGTTTTCCAGGGAGCATTGCGCCTCAGGCAGCCCTGGGTCATGCGAGACGCCTGGGATTAAGCCTTGCCACAGAGCCGGCCGGCAGCGAACGCGTTCCCTGCCTTTCCGGCGCTCATGCAGGTTCGCGTTTGTGCTCACAGTGTAGGCCGATCCACCATCAAGCTTGTCTTCTTTCTGTTTTGTTTTGCTTTGTTTTTGTTTTTTGAGACAGGGTCCCGCTACGTCGCTCAGGGTGGCCTCACACTCACAGTGATCCTCCTGCTGAGCCTCCCGAGTGCGGGGATTACATCGTAAATCTTTTAGAGCTTCCCTACGGGAAAAAGAAAAGAAACACGTTGGCTGAGCTCACAGGATGAGTGAATAGCACAGCTATGAGTCAAACCCTGATCTTTAATTTCTACAAGTCCATTCCCTCTACATAGATAACTGAGCCGGTTCCTCTAGGATAAAGGATGTGAGGGAACTAGGAGGCTGAGATAGAGCCACAGAAGGTGTGCCGCAAAATAAAAGGTCATTTTAAAGAAAGGTTTTATAGAAAGAACAAACCTTGACAATGTAAGAGGCCAAGGATCTTTCTTAAAGGCACAAATGGAAAATCCAACTACTAAATTTTCCAGCAGTAATCAGTAATATTGCGAGAGACTGCAGTGGCTCAAATTGAGAAATCCAGGCAATTAGGGTACAGAGCCCGGTAAGCCTGACCTTATCTCAGGATTTTCCACATGCCAGGCATCTGCACCATAGTCCCTTCCCTCTGTACTATTAATGTGTCATTTCCCTTAACTCACCTTCTCACACTGTATGTGAAGCAGTAAAAAATATGAAAGCTGAGGATTTGATGTATTGATTATTCCTGCACATTCAAACACATAAATCCATAGTAATGAACATTTTAAATGTCTGAACCTTTAACATCAATCTTCTCACTTCTCACTAGCTATATACATTTCATTTTTTTTTAGACAGTCTCAGTCTAGTCCAGGCTAACCTCACACGCACAACAATCCCTGTGCCTCCTGCTTAAACTCCCAAGTGCTGGAATTACAGGTATGTGCTACCATGCCTGGCTCACATTTCATTCTTTGCATCAGCTTTATCTTAAACTTCAAGTTGAAAATTCTACCTGGGGAAAAAATGCTTTTATTGAAGAATGAAATTGTTTTAATGATTTTGGATTTAGCTCAGTGGCTCCAGCACTTGCCTGGTAGGCATGAGAGGGTGAGGTCATGAGTTTGATCCCCACTACAAAAAGAAAAGAAACTGTTTTAATGATTTCAAGTCTTTTGGATTTTCATCGAAAATAGTTTTCTTCAGGTGTTTCACCTTAAAATGTTTCTTGAAATTAATTTCTCTATAATGTTCTCTAGTTTTCTGTATGTAGGTCTTATAAATTTTGTGATGCGATTTATCACTATTTTATATTTTAATATTCTTGTAACCGATGTCTTTTGGTATGTTACCATGAAGTGGAAGTATAGGTGCTTTTCAAGAAACATTTAAAAATAGAAAGAGGAGGAGAAGGAAGAAATACTAAGGACAGTAGGAAAAAAATGAATCCTAATGTGAATATGGGATATTGGCACACACCTGTGATTCCAGCATTCAGGAGGCTGAGGCAAAAGGATTGCCATGAATTCTAGGCCAGCCTGGACTACGTAATGAATTCAAGGTCAGTTTGAATTACAGAGCAATGCCCTGTCTCAAAAGACAAAAAAAGAAACAAAAAAAGTGATTTTGTCGTGTTTTTCCAATTTTACTCAAAAGAGAAGTTAAACCAAGAAAGCTCTATTTTGTCCTCATGGAAATGTTCCCAACTGCTTGCTAGGACAGTTCTCTGTATTTTTCATGGAGTTAACAAAAGATATAATTCTTGCAAACATTTGTTTCTACTCATTCCATGAATAAAGGTGCATGCCGAAAGATGATTCTTTTAGTCTCAGGCTTAGCAAAGTTTCCTGAGAAACAGGGACCAATGACTAACACAGCTCAACTCAGTCTACCTAAGCAAAGCATTATGAGAATGAGGGACAGCTGGGCACGGTGCTGCACCTCTGTAATCCCAGCATCGGGGACCGAGGAGGGAGGAGTGCCATGGGTCTAAACCCAGCCTAGATTACATGGCAAGCCCCATCTCAAAGCAAAACTAAACAAAGTAAAACAACAAAACAAAAGCGAGAGAAAAAGAGAGTAATAAAACAGTGTTTTCAAGTTCCCAGCCTATAAAGCACCTCGAAAAGACCTAGAAAGATGTACAGTTTTCAATTAACATGATAGTTACATCTATGCAAAGTAAAAAGGCATTAGGGTGGAGGTTCATATATTCATAAGTTGTTTCCTTGCCCACATTAAGACCAAAAAGGACTATCGTAAGTTGTGTAAATCATGCACTAATTCTTCATCTTTTAGGACTTTCCTACATGTTGCTATATGCTCAGCTCACCTGCTACCCATTAAATGCCAATAACTAATCTATCCAATTATTATGCTGCCAAATTATCTCTATGGATTTCAAAACCATAAAGTCACTGAAAACAACTGGGCTAGAATGATGCAAATTTTGTAGAAAATTACTTTTACTATGTAATCAAATATGAGTAGCTCAAATTGCACGTTAGCTGCATTTACACATCCTAGCAATGTATATTTTGCTTTGTAAATGTTCATTTATTTTCATTTCCCATAATATCCAAATAGTTATCATTCCAAGTTTTATAATGTGCCTGGCCTTCCTCTAGACACTGGAGATACAAACATGAATAAGAAAAAAATTTGCCTTCCAAAGCTCCAACCAGAAGATGGAAAGCTCACAGGCAGCTGTGATGCACTGTGATAAGTTAGCGTTGTGGAGCTCTCCTGAGACTAAAAGACACAATACACATAAACTTCCCTGAAACACAGTGGCATTAGTTCTTTCCCTTTCCTACCGCGTGACACAAGAGCGATCCCAGGACTGTCTCTAGTGTGGCCTCCCTTGCAAAAACCTTCATCAGTAAGGCCCGGCCCACCCCACCGTCCACATCTGTGCTAGCGGTAGGGTGACCTGCTCAGTGGCACCATCAGGCTGTGATGACTGTGGAGTTCCTTGTGACACCTGATGGGTCAGTGTCTGCTTGGGTTGGCTCAGGAGATGGAGGACTGCTGATTCTGAGGAGCCAGAACATCCTGCAGATGACACTCAGAGACAGACCCCAAAGAGAAAACAAGACGCCTCCTGGTGAAAAATCAGCTAAAAGTCGATTATTCAACCAAACTGTCACTGTGCCTTGCTTGCCTGCCTTGCTAACTAAAACAAATACATAAGGTCAGCAGAACTCAATGGCTTTGTTTTTCCTCAGTAAATCTGGGGGTTTGAGTCAGTTTGAGACTTTACTCCATTCTGGGGAAGTTTTCTGGCTCTCAACAAACATAGGACGTTCTCTGTCTCTGGCATCTTCATTCATCTCTCTAACAGGGCTTGCTGGCCCCAACATGGCAGGTGACCTCAAAGCCCTCTTGCAGTCGTCCCTCAAGGATCTAGGATAGAGACAAAGGCTACGTTGTGTCCTAATGTGAAAAGACTATCTCTATGTACTCTTTGGTAGCAGACTGTGTTGAGGACACCGAAGGCTTCACTCCAAAATGAGAGCCTGGGTCAGTATTGGCTTAAGTTGAATTGACCCCGGACTGAGGGCCAGTGCAGTTGGGCAGGAGTGGAGTCGGGCCACTTGTCTGTGGGGTTGTAGGGACATGACAACACAGATCGGAAGGAGGAAGTGGGGGAGTAAGAGCACTTCTCCACTCTCTGTCCATGAAGTGGATCCAGCTGTCCACGAAGGGACGGTGGACACATCTCTTAGTGCCTGCCTAGCTCCCTCTGGGTTATTGCAAAGCGCAGAAATGATCCTAAATTGCTTTCTCCCTCGCGTGAGTGCTGTCAAGCTGTTTAGCAAGTCCTTCCTGGGACTCGCTCTTTCTTGTCAATAGCCAGGTTGAGGACTCTTCCCTTCTATCACTGCTGGCCCAGCTATTGGTACTCAGAGGAGACTGTACTCACCCAGGATGAAATGTATTGAACAAATCCTGATGTTGTGAGAGGGTCCTGATGTAGTATTTGCTGCAGTATTCCACACAGTCATGGCTTTGGAAAGGTGACACAGTCCAGCTATAATTCCCCAAGGCACCATGAACTCAGGAATTCTTTTCCCCAGGGCTACAGACAATTCATAACATAACTGCAGTGTGTCTGAGAACCCTCACATCCAGTCAGCCCCCTCCAGAATGGATTTCTATCTTGATCACATCAATTAGCCAATGATTTTTACATCTAATTATTCATAATGACAAGAAAAGGCTGCTCTTTCACGCTTGGTTTTATGAGGTGAAAAGGGGCTCTCTCGGTGATGCTGCTACATAAATTTACCCATGCCTCATAGGTCAGGGATGTCCCAGATGACAGCACTGCTGCTGGAATTTCAGTCCCCTCGGTGTTTTGATAGTGGAAATGGTCGGGTCCAGGCACTACTGACTGCTCTTTTCATGCACGAACCAGTGTTGAACCCCACATCTTGCCTCCTCATCTTGGTTTTGTGCCAAAAGGAGCAAGTGTACTTGGGGAGCTGGTTGATTTCGATTTTCTTCTCCATTTTTGGAAAGGGAGGCAGCACAACAGATCCTACACTCACCAATGATTCCAACCTCTGAGGGCATTTAACCAGGTCAGCTCAAACTAGGTCTGAGCCCAGAATCCACAGGAACTTTTAATCCAGTAATAAGTTAAATCCCTGAAGTATTTTTGAAACACTAGAAGGGAATTTAAAACAACTTTTCCTTTGTTGTCCAGTCCACTCACTTAAATACCTTTGTTTCTGTTTTAGGTTTTGTTTTTGCTGTTGGAGACAGGATCTTACTGTGTAGTCCAGGCTGGCCACAAACACAGCGGTCCTCCTGCCTTGGCCTTGGGAGTGCTGGGACTACAGTCATGCACCACCACAGCCAGCTCCACGTGGTCAATAAAACATACAGAAGCAACCATACCGCCTGTGTGTGGTTTCATGCAGACAGCATGAAAAACTCTGAAAGTTCCTATTTCAATCCAGCAACCTGATCAAATGGGTCAAAATACACAGCTGCCCAATGGCCTCAGGAGAAGGACAAGGAGGCTGCATACAAGAAGGCCTAGAGCCACTCTGCTGAGCCCTGAGGTCAGGGAAAGCTCAGGGCATTAAATCTCTTTTCAACTTAACTAGTTAGTTCCTGCTCCACATTGGACTTAAGTTCACCAGCACCGCGTTACTATGAAAACCCTTCACATGGCACACGCAAGGAGTGTGCTCCACCACTCCCACTGATGCCTCCGTGCTGGAGAAGCTGTGTGCACGAAAGTGGTGATGGCCTGGGACTCCTTCTCAGCACCCAAGGGTGCACACTGCAAGAGTGACCCACAGCTGCAGACATGCCTCATGCTGCACACCAGAGTGGCTTTCACATTGGATCCGTGGCCAGCGTCCTCAATAGTTGTTCTGACCTCAATTGCAGAAGGCATTTTGCTCTTACTTTACAATGTCCCTTATTTTCAAATAAAGGTATAATTAAGCAATAATTCAACCAGCTTCTGAGACCCTGCTATGGTGATTATAAAATAAAACAATGAGCCTACATTTAGCAGTCATTTGATACTAAAGATAAAATGACGCTGAGAACCCAGGACACTTTCTTCACATGTTTGTATTAATTGTTTGCTTCAAATAAACAAATTCTTAACTTTGATGCACGGAGGGCTCAGAAAAGTGGCTCCAGGCCTTCTTCTTGTATGCACCCTCCCGGGTATCTCCTGAGGCCATTGGGCAGCTTTGTATTTTGACTCATTTGATCAAGTTGCAGGATTGAAATAAGAACGTTCAGAGTTTTTCATGCTGTCTACGCTGGTAACAGGATTATCTTTTCTATCAACTAAGTCATTTGGATTTACTGTAGAAGCAGTAGAGGGCAGATAAATATATACAGAAGGGCTACAAAGGAAGCGTTAAGGAAAATCTGCCCAGGAGAGTGTTTTGACACCGTTTAAAGGAGGATGGGGCAGGTCCAGTTTTGTAAAGCGCTATAACAAGTCTGGTGACCAAAAAGCAGCCTTTGGCTACGGCAATGGAGTTTTACCTGGAATTTGTCTCATTCCCACCCAGAGGCACATAAACCCTGTGTGCTAAGTCAGTGTCAGTTTGACTCTGTCTGATTTTCTTCTCAGTGTGTGTGCGTGTGTGTGTGTGTGTGTACCTGTGAGTGTGCGTTCACACATGCACAGTGAGCTGGAACTTGAACTCAGGGCATCATGTATACTAAGTACGCGCTCTGTTACTAAGCTATACCTCCACCCCAGTTTGCCTCCTTTCAAAATTAGTCACGAAAATCACAGAATTTATCTTAGATGGCATATTGTGTTGTAGGAAAAAAATAAGTGAAGAAAGAAGGGGGAAAAAGAAAAATAAAACAGAAAAGAGAAAACAGGAAGACAGAAAATGAGGAAGAACAAGGAGAAGCTTCAGGACCCTCTGTCCCTCCGTGACTCTGACGAAGCGGAGCGACACTCACGGGCAGGGGCCGAGAGGACCGGGCACTTACCCGGACAAACTGCCATGGGACTCATGTCGCAAAGCACCCAAGTGCCATAATTTGGGTAGCAGCATTTGAGGCCATGCCATGATCTCAGCTATGAGTAGATTCTGAGGGCAAGAAGCTGAGAGATTCCGTCTAGATCTTTAACTTACTCGCTGTGGAATCCTGCAGGATCCTACCAACACTCTTCATCTGTAAAATGCAGGGCTTGGACAAAACGAGTCTGGCAGGGGGTGTGCATGTGTAGACAAACTAGGTTTACACTGATGATCACGTGAAATAAAATAGCTTTATATCCATGGTGCATTATTAACGCAACTCTACATGTGAGTCACAGTAAGGTCGAATCTTCAGAGCTGTCTTTACATTTGGATAAGACAAAAGATTAGCACAAAAGACTGAGAGGCAATTTCGGTGGTAAGAATTTCTGAGACTTTCTGGGTTAATGGACCAGTTAATAGCCTGGAGAGATCAGTCTATCAACAAATACAGATTTAATACTTTCACTTCTCAAACACCTATAGAATAGAAAAAGTATGCTCTCGATCACATCTAGCCTAATCAAAAGCGAAAGAGAAAAACCTCACTAACTCACAAGAGAACCTCGTGGGTAACTGACCGCACAGAGCTTTAACGCCCTCAGTGTCCCTTAAAATCATATGTTGGTTCTAGTTCTTCTTCAGATTCAGCACTTCAGAAGGCCACATCTGCTTTTGGGGCCCCATTGCTATGTAGAACTATTAAAAGGGTTGTAATACCATAGTTCAGAAAAAAAGGAACAGAGCTAAGTAATCAGGGAAAATGCGTCCTCTTGGAATGGACATACTGTTCACCATAGAAGAGATGGAAACTGTTAAACCATTTATAACAGAAGGCATTAGAGATGCGTTCAGGAATGACGCACATGGTTTGAGGGCAAATGGGAGATTTCTTAAATTTAAGAGAGTTAAAGGAAGCAGATAAGTGAAAGTGACCATGAAAGAAGACTGTTGAAGTGAATGTAAAACCAGAGAAACTCTCACAGACTGCAGAGAAAAAGGCAAAAAATCAAGACACAAAAAGAGGAGGAAAGAGAGAGATGTAGAAGGTCACAACGGAGAAGCAATCTGCATTTAATAGGAAAACCTGAAGCCAAGGACAAAGTATGAGTAACTGAAACAATAACTAAGGAACGGACCGAAAAAGCTTTCCAGACCTGAAGAACAGAGTAGGCCTACAAATGAGAAAGACTCACAGGACACTTTAAATTTTTAATGAAAAAAAAAAAACCTAGACATCTACTGGTGACTTTTTTAAATTTCAAAAATAAAGAAAAAAGCTTTCAAGGATCCAAACAAGGAAAGCAGGTTGCATACAAAAAGACAAAACTCAGGCTGACTTCAGATGTTTCTCTTGGAATTGTAATGCCTGAAAATAATAGAACAATATCCACAAGTTTTAAGGAAAAATAATTTTGAACCAAGAATGATATACCCTGCCACGTTATTAATCCTGTGTGAAGACACCTGAAAGACATTCTCAAACACCAGCTGATCTGAAAGTGTATCAGCTAAGAACATTCTCTGAAAATTTTGCTGAATGATTTATGGCAACTAAAAGAAATTGTAATTTAAAAATAACTAAAGTATAGGGAGAAAATCATAGGAAAGATTTGATGGCAGGCATAAAAACTAGTTAAAAATCTAAAATTACTACATATAGAGTAACAAACCTAAATGCCAAAACAAACTTTCAACATAGATCTAAAATTTTCAGTTTATGTAGTCCTAAACTTTCAGAGTATGACAAATATTCAATGTATTCAGCAAATAAATACTACTTTATTTTTTCCCTATAGTACTATAAAGATTCATGTTCTTAAGCCAAATGTATGTAGTATAAAAGTGCTTGTCACTGTCAATAGAATAAGTACAGTAAACACATTGTGTTAATCTTACAAAATTGGACAATGGTAGTTTTGTTTCCCTTATGTTTAATTACAGAAGATTAAAAGTAGCAAATCCATAATATTAATGATACTCATCATGTAAGAAGAAATTTCCAGAGTGCTGGTTGGAGTGAGGTGGATTAAATGTTGTTTGATGAATTGAACTGAGAAAACCACTAGTTACTCTACCAGATGTGGTTTATATAAACATTTGTCTTTGAGTTGTGGACAAAAATAGATTGTGCATATTCCAAGTTTCTGGAATTGGAAAGTAGTAAAAAAAAAACAAAAAAAAAAGCAAAGAAAGAGTAGCAAAAGAAAAACAGCAAGGAAGCATTAAAATTAACATAAAAGATATTGACAAACTGAAAAGGTCATGTCACAGTGATATATGTGTACCCATGTTCATAGAAGCCTAATTTTTAGTAGCTAAATCTTGGAAACAACCAAGATTCCTATCAACCACAGAATGGATGAAAAAGATGTGGTATTTTTATACAATGGAATATTACTCAGCTATAAAAAGGATGATCTTGAGGCCTTTATAAGTAAATGGAGGCAACTTGAGACTATCCTCATTAGTGAAACAAATAAGACTCACATTTGTAAATATCACATTGTCTCTCTAATGTAAAAAATAATAAAAACTGAAGAGTAATAAGATCCAAAATGTACAGTACATATTGTAAAGAAGAAAGGGAAGAAAAGTGCTCTAAAGGATATAACTGCATGTATGATCAAGTGTGTAGGATTGATAACCATATTACTAAGTTTTTGTTGGATCATTGAACAGAACAGTTTTCAGTCTCACTGTTTGAATGTCCACTTTTATGTTTTAATTTTGTAACTTGAACAAGTATTTCTGACAAAATGTAATTTATCAACTGGTGATTTCTTAGTGTTTATTTTTTTAAATTCTGTATTATTTCTACCCTTTTTTCTGTTTTTCTTTTTTCTCTCTTTAAATAAAATATTTTTAAAAAGATATTGACAAAAGTAGAGGTGAATTATACTCATAAAGTGGTTAAATTCCCAACTAATAAATATCCAAACTGAGTCAAAAACATCAATCTCTGATATAACATTATATATTTGTATACAACAAAGGTCAAAATGGATTAAAGGCAATAGAAATATTCTAGGTCATAGAAAGAAAGCAACAAGTTTATTAGGCAAAAATAAGGAAATTACAAGAAATTTCACATTGAAGAGACTTTAGGTGGTAAAATAACATGGCACTCATGTAAGATTATTGTTTAGTATCTTGATGTGGGTGGTAGTTAGCTGCTACAAACTAATAAAGATATATATATATATTTTTTTTTTTTTTTTTAAGACAGTGTCAGGCTGGCCTTGACCTCACTGTAGCCCAGGCTGGTCTTGAACTCATGGCAATCCTCCTGTCTCAGTCTCCTGAGTGCTGGGATTACAGATACCTGCTACCATGGCTGGCCTATAGATACAGATATGTTTAAATGCACATTTAAAATTATTCCATTTTATGTACTTTGAATTTACTGAGTAATTCTTTAATTAATAAGAGCACATGTACCAAAAACAAAAGTTGAACTGCTAATCCACAATGTCTTGGTTTTAGGAGCTGGGAACTTTAGGAGGTAGTCAGTCATGAGAGGGCGGCCTTCATGGATAGAATTAGGGCTCCTATAAAAACAACCACACAGACCTGTCTCACTCATTCTGTTATGTGTGGGAACAGTGAGAAGTTGACCTTCTATACCCCTGAAGATGCCCCTCTCCAGAATCTGACCATGCTTCCAACCTACAAACCAGTGAGAAGCTGTTGGCTCCCCAGTCTGTACTTTGTTAACCCAGTCAGCCAAAAATGACTGCTTTGCTGGGGATTTAGCTCAGCGGCATAAGCACCTGCCTGGCAAGCACAGGATTATGAGTTCGATCCCTGATACCACAAAAAATAAAATAAAATGACTGCTTCATTTCCCACTTACTCTGTGGCTTTCCGATCGCTTCTAAACACATGTTTTTTATATCCGGTATTTTGTTATTTTTTAATTTAAGCATTCCAGCTATGCTGAGTCCTAGGCACTCTCATGGTCACACTCACAGAGATGACACAAAACTGCACATGAGCTTGAGATCAAGGGTGACTGACTCTCACACCCCTCGTCTGCCTGACTGTGACACTGGATCACTTAGGTATGCCAGGTCCTCTAAGGTATGTGTCACCTTGTCTGAGTTACCTGTGCTGGCAAGCTTGAGTTCTGAGTCATCCTAGTCAGTTGTCCTGCAAATCCACATACTTTCCTTAACAGCACAGTTTGCTACCTCAGAAAAAAACTATGGGATAGGCAGAGGCCAAGTGTAACTCTGAAAACATTCTTTAAAGAGCAACAATACTTTAAAAAAAATAGCTGGGCACAGTGCTGCACAGCTGTAATTCTAGCACTCAAGGGGCTTAGACAGGAGGATCTCTGTGAGTTCAGTGGAGTCTGGGCTACATAGTGAGTTCAAGGTCAGCCTGAACTATATATAGCAAGACCCTGCCTCAAAAAAATCTTTAAAAAATTTAAGTATTGGAGACTAATCAGACCTCTTTAAGTCAACACCTATTTAATTTAAAGGAAAAACTATAGCAGCTTTTACTAGGAAAAGGATACATAGTACTAGCAGGTATAGTACTCTGTCAGATAGGCAGGGTTAAGGCTAGAAGTCCTGGGGTATGGAGAGGGTGAACCCTCAGAATGGAGAACCTTCCTACCTCTCACATTCTAGAATCCATATTTGATTATGGAAAGAACATCATCACTTAGAAAAGAAGCCAGGTTATGCAGGTAGATGGCCCTGGAGAAGTGTCCCATTTCAGAGATGAAGAACAGAAGGAGGACAGAGTTAGCCCTGCACACATTACACACCCTGATCCCTCTACGAGTTATCTCAGAATGAAGGGGGACATTCTGGCTTTAGAGGGAGACACTCCTGACTCTGCCACTGCTCTCTGCTATACGCACCTCTGTTTACCCATCTTTAAAGTCAGAGTAACAGGGCCAGGGATTTAGCTCAGTGGCATAAGCGCCTGCCTGGCAAGCGCAAGGTTGTGAGTTTGATCCCCGGTACCGCAAAGAAAATAAATAAATAAATAAAAATAAAGTCAGGGTAACAATCTCTACCTCGTGGGTTGTGGTGAAGATTAAATGAGTCAGTTTAAGTTAAAGAGGTGACCTAGAGAAGTCAGTTAAATCCACTAAAAGCAGAAGTGTACCATTTTCTCAAAAGTTATCAGCATGCAACTAGAAGCAAGCCAGCTACCCTTATTTGTATGTGTTTAACTAATGCAGGTAAACAGGTATTGCTTTACTGTCTTTAGTATTTATTTATTTTTAAATTTTCCTATTAGTACGTTTGCAGTACACAGTGGTTACATGCATCGTGAGGAGCTGGTGCACAGATACAGCCACCACATCTTAATTCCCGTCCCTTCCCCTTGTCTCCCTCCCTGCCTCCATCTCCACATCCCTTTCCCACTTGTAAATGATCTGTCTCCCTGATTCTTATTATCCATCCTTTATTTTGCTCTTTAAATTATTTACAGTTTGAGTTTCTTGTAGAAAAGAAACCATGAGATACTTACGCCTCTGTGCCTGATTTATCTCACTTAAAATTATGGGGTCAGAGCACATCCATTTTCCTACCAATCCCTCATGCGCATCCTTTATGGCAGAGAAGTATCCCATTGTGCATAAATACCACATTTTCCTTATCCAATCACCTGTTGATGGACAACAAGCTTCTTCCTAGATTTAGTTACTGTGAATTGTGCTGCTATATATATTGGGATGCATGTATCAAAAACGTCTGTATGTTCCTGAATAAGGAACTGGTTAATGAAGTCATTAACTAGCCACACAATGGAATACTGTGCAGCCATTAACCAGGATGAGATGCATCCTCTGCCAAAATATATCATTTGGGATGAAAAATGAGAGGCGAGATGCTGTGTATAGGACATACACTATCTGCTCTCTAATACACCTACTGTCTGTGGGGTAGGACAGAGGAGATGCCCGCATGTGTATCTATACCTACAAACATGCATGTACAGTCTTCGGTATACAGGTAGAGACTATGAAAGGTTGCAGAGAAACCAAACACCTTTTTTTTTTTTTTGGTACCAGGGATCAAACTTGTGACCTCACATTCGCCAGGCAGATGCTTATGCCACTGAGCTAAATCCTTGGCCCTACTTATTCCTTTTAGATAAGAAAACTGGAGCCTAAAAGACAAAGATTAAAGAAAGACAACTCCATGGATATAGACAGAAAAACCAACTCAAACTCAGTTTCTCCTACTCTACACTCACAACACAAATCACTTCTACAGCCTCAGAAGGTGATCAGATTCCTCCCCACCAGCGAGTGAGCATGGATTCTTCAGCAAGCACCAGCCGCCTGTCCTCCAGTGCAGTTCTCTTGCACTTTCTAGCTGGAGCCCTGTGGGCTGAGGGCTCAGTCCCCACAACCACACTCACTCGCTTCCAATGCCCTCTGCAAGCACCAAGCTTTTTTCACTGCATTTCTGCCTATAAACTGGGTTTCCTCAAGGCACTATAGAACTCAGGGAAACACACTGGATTCTTATAAAAGGCGTTACAAAGGAAACAGACACCCAGGCATGGTGGTGCATACCTGCGATCCCAGCACTTGGGAGGCTGAGGCAGGAGGAATACTGAAAGTTTGAGGCCAGCCTAGGCTACATAGCAACTTCAAAGCTAGTCTGAACTATACAGTGAGACTCTGGCTCAAAAAAAAAAAAAGAAAGAAAGAAAGAAAGAAAGAAAGAAAGAAAGAAAGAAAGAAAGAAAGAAAGAAAGAAAGAAAAGATACAGATGAAGAGAAGATGAAAGATATAGATGAAGGGCTGAGATATGTGGGAAGCTCTGTGGAGTTTCCATTCT
>PVLA01009893.1:52220-69662 GCA_004027455.1 Hydrochoerus hydrochaeris
CCTGTCTCAAAAAGACAAAAAAAAAAAAAAAAGTCCTGCGGGGAGAAAGCGGCTGACCTAGCAGCATAGGAGGCCGCTCCTCCTCAGAGCCAGGCTTTCTGTGAAAGCCCTGAAAGGGGGATCAGTCCCTCGCCCCCAGGCACTGCACCTTCCTCTTGTCCGTCTAGAAAACCCTAGGCAGATTCTCCCCGCTCCTTTCTGCCTTTCCTGCACTCCTGCACCATCCCAGAAACTGGCGGCCTGAGCCCTCACCCTCACCCTCACCCACCTAGCGCAGCACCGCCCTTGTCCCCGCAGGGCTCCTGGGGCTCCTCCTCACGCTCATCCCTCCTTCCTGGCCTAGCACAGTCCTGGCCTACTACTGTGTCCAGGTTTTTAGAGGAACTGCGGTGAGGAGCTGTCACCTAGAAGGGCCACGTTCCACAATCTTTCTCCCTCCCTTGGTTACCCCTCAGCATTTGCCATAACCGACAGTTATAAAGTGCTTTGGGGATCACAACACCTTTTGAAAAATCGTATTTCCCCCTCACCCTTGTGAGTAAGGCAGGCATTTCCACAATCCCGCTTTATAAAGTGATAACTGACTCCCAAATTTTCAGTGACTTCTCCAAAGTCAGATAGCTGTGAAGAAGCCTAAGGGAGCCCTGCTAAGGGAGCACCTGGGCTGCAGAGTGAGTTCAAGGCCAGCCTGAATCACAGAGCGAGACCATGTCTCAAAAACACAGCACTAGGGAAAGTAATACTCAGTTTTCAGGTGATAAAGCGGCAGTTCAAAGGTCACCTAAGAGGAGGAGCAGACCGGAGGGCTCCTTGGGTCAGGGAAGGAAGATCCAGAGCTGAGACAGAACAGAACACCCTGTATTGATTTTGGGGGGCACCCTCCTCTCTTTACTGCCACCCAGCTTCCACAAAGAAAATCCCTAACCCCAGAGCACACCCTTAGCCAACCACACACCAGAGCTTTGGTCTCAGACTTTTTGCTCAAGAAGTGCTTGCCAGCCTGTGCACTGCAGCCTGGTCACCCCTCAGGGCCAGGCCAGCCTTTGCTTGTCCAGCCTGCCCACCCATCCCTGCCTGGCCTCCTTCCTCCAGGATCAGTGCTTTTCCCATAACTGAGATGCCACCCTGATCTGACACAGGCCCATGGACAGGAATCATTAACCCGAATCTGGAGAATTGATACAGAAAGATATAAATTCAGTTATGATGCATGGCCCTTATATAGCACATGCTAAGCAAATCTTTATTGCATGAAACAGAGCTGCCCCAACAAAAGATGGCCTGCACCAGGCCCCAGTCCCTAAATGAGGCATCTCCTCCTGAGAGCCCTTCACAACATGGCAGGGTGGTGACAGAGCTTCCCCCACCTCACAGTGCTCCAGAGTCCCCGGATGCCCACATGGTGTCTGCGCAGCTTTGTACTGGGGTCTTCTCACCTGCATGCCTTCAGGAACTGTGGGACTACTGGGGCCTGTGTACTCACTTCGTTTCCAGAGAAGGTGGGATATAAAAATAAACTACATGTTGGTCCTTAGTGTCATAAAGCCTTCTTTGAAGCCCTCTCTTTTAATTTTCCTTTAGGTTTATCATTCTCAAGACACCAATCCTCCCACTGACATCCTTTGGTTCTGAAAGTTCCTCTCACCTCGCCAGGCCACTCTGTCAGGTGGAGAAGCCATGAAAAAGAACAGAGTCTCTCAGGTACTGCCCGTGTTGTGCCCTGTGACTCCCACTGACAGCTTCTCCTCCCAAGAAGCCATCTCTGCTTTCCCTTAGGGGTTCAGGGAGCCCCAAGTCCTCTGTGGTGCTAAAGGGACCCAGAGATCACAGCTTATACTGACTGGCCAGTCACTACCACAATGGCCAAAGTGATAGGATTTGCCTGTAGGAAGGAAGAAATGAATAAATATAGATAGGTAGATAGATAGATTTTTTTTCTGGAGAATAAATAGCTTCCTGAAATCAATCTCTCTCTCTTTCTCTTTCTCTCTCTCTCTCTCTTCCTCCCTCCCCCCTTTCCCTCTCCTGGCCACACTGAACAGTGGACAGACACAGACACTTCCTGTCCTTGTTCCATCTTTGCTTGGAGCACCCTTTCCCACCCAGTCTTGTGGGGGAAAGTATCATTTATCCTAACAAGTGCCTGCCTGGCAAGTAAAACAGTTCAGTAAGGAAATACAATAATTGTAAACATCTATGCACTGAACATCAGCACACCCAACCTCAAAAAACAAAACTACTGAACTTAAAAGGGCTGACAGACAGCAGTACGCTCAGGGTGGGGGATTTCAATACACTAGTCTCACAGCTAGGTCAGCTAGACAAAAAATCAGCAAATATCAGAGTGAAACCACACAGCTGATCAAATGGATTTAACAGATAGCTGCAGATACCTCATTCAATAACAACAGAATACACATTTCTCTCAACAGCACATGGAACTTCTTTCCAAAACAGATATCTTAGGCCATAAAGTATGTTTAAATCAATACAAAATGAAGTCTCCTACATATTATTGGATCAGAGTGGGATTGAGCTAGAAATCAATAGTAAAAGAAACTAGAGAAGCCTGGGATGGTGGTACACACCTGTAATCCCAGCATTTGGGAGGCTGAGGCAGGAGGATTGCTGTGAATTTGAGGCCAGCGTGGGCTACATAGCAAGATCCTGTCTCAAAAAAAACAAAAAAAAAAAGCCAGAGAAACTACACAAACATATGAACATATGAAGATTAAACATATTATTGGATAATCAGTGGGTCACAGAAGAAATCAGTAAAGAAATTAATAAGTTCCTGGTATCAAAGGACAATGGAAGCACAACATTCCCACATATAGGGGACCCGGCAAAAGCGTTTCTGTGAGGGAAGTTTATGTCTGTAAACACACACAGAGCGTAATCCCAAATAAAGAACCCCACAGTCCTGCAAAGACAAGAACAATCCCCACCTGAGATCAGCGCAAAGAATTTACAAAGAGCAGAGCAGATAAGAGTGAAATTGAGACAATACAAAGGATCCACTTTATCAAAGGATAGGTCCTTTAGGGGGGAGAGGGTCTAGAAATAGAAGGGTCTAGATACTGCTAGTGCATATCTACTGTTCCCTGTGATGAAGACAGTTACCGTGTACCACAAACACACACTAGCAAAAACTAGAGCAGTGCGAGCTTGAACCCTCTTCATCCCGTACTTCCCCGTCCTTCTGGTGGGTGATCATCTGAGGAGCGCACACTTCACCAAGATGACAGAAACGCTAGATATAATCAGGGAAATACAGAGATACATCGCATGCCACACAACACTGCGGGGAACACGCACCCCCTGTTCAGGCTTTGAAGCCTACTCAAGCTCTACTTCAAATTCCCCAAGCTCTGCCAGGCCCAGCGTGGGCCCAGATCGACTGGGCCCCGATCCCTTCCGTCTAAACCCTGGGCTCAGCCTCCGGGCTCACGTCCCGGCACCCTCCTGACACGCGCAGCACCAGCCCGGCCTCTCCTGCCCTGAAAGCTTCCTCCCCTTTTTCAAGATTCTAAAGAAACTTCTCTTAAAATTCCACCCTATGGTACCCAGCGAGCCAGGCATTCATCCTACTCATTCAAGATAGTTCATCAGCTATGTTTGTTTTTTTTTTTTTTTTTTTTGAAATCTACCGTAAGTGCCAAACTTTGCCTGAGCATTGGGCATGTAGCCAGAACTACCTTAGACCCTGGGACGCCTCCCTGGATGTCACATTTAAGAAAGCCCTGCACGTAAGTATCAGAATTCTGTAAAACAGAAAATTCATTTAAGAGCATGCCTCTGTCCCTTGGGGTTCGGTGCAAACCATAAACCTGAACTTCTGCTTTTATGAATAACCTGGTTCTGGACCAAGGGTAGCTCTTCTTCATATTCCTTGCCCTAGGTCATCAGAAGATGAGCACGTCCAAGTTCATGACAGTTTGCATACTGTGCTTCTGTCAATATAAAAGACAGAAGGATTTGGACTGCACCAGCATTTAGATAAAAGAAATCACTGTCTTGTTGAAGATCTTCCCAAATGATCTTTTTGTTTTGTTTTGTCGAGACAGTCTCATTGTGTAGTGCAGACTGTTCTTGAACTCATTTATGTAGCTCAGGCTGGCCTCCAACTCACAGCAATCCTCCTGCCTCAGCCTCCTGAGTGCTGTGATTACAGGCATGTGCCACCACACCTGGCCCCAAGTGATCTTTCTAATGTGTCACTGGTGCCAAGCATCTGTCTTTTTCCTCTGTGTTCCAATGCACAGTTCCAACATTACTCACAAATTAGCACCACACTCCCCACACCTGTTTGTGGCAGTGAAGCATATTTTGCCACATTAAACAGTTTCTTTAACCTGTGTGAAGGTTTGGACAATGAATTACAATACTCACATCTAGTTGCTGGTTTTTTAAGAGTAAAAATCACAATATAATTTTTATTTGCCTTGTGTAACTCCAACACAGTATTGGAATATGATATGTAAAAGTCACGGTTTCTTTCCAAACCTGTAACTTTAAGGACACCATAGTTGAGGAAGGAGTTCTAAAATAGCAAACCTAAAAGTGAAGGATGCACACAGCATCCATGGTACCAACCCCAGTATCTGGTGAAGATCATTCTGAGGTGAATCTTGAATCCAAGACTGGAAAGGAGTGCTTCAGATTTATGGCAGAACTTGTAGTCAGTAAAGCCGTGGAGTTATGGTTTATGGGAGGCGTCCATGGTGGAAACATGAAACCAACTCCCTTTCTCTGTTTGATCTTGAAGATGCTTCAAATTCAACCTGAGATGGCTATCACACGCGCACACGCGCACACACACATGAGCACATGCACACATTTTAATGGAGCACAGAGCATTTTAATTGCTGGACAGCAGAGCTAGTCACAAAAAAATAGAGTACAGTAGGAAGACAGCTTTTAGAGGGGCCAGTGTTGTGGACTGGTAACTGGTGGTCAGCTACTTACAGCAGTTAAACTGAATCAGCTTGGTGTTGAGTGTAGCTGGCCCACCTGAGTGAGGATTGGTGCCAGCACAAAAGGAGACCTGGAGAGAAGACTGTTGTTTGGAGCTGTTGATTCTTTTAGGCCTGTTGATTCTCCTAAAGGAGCTTGTCATGCTGGCTTCCAGATATGAACTCAGCTGTTATCATTGGAGGAGTTCTGGACCTTGTCGCTGATAAAGGCTGTGATTCACTTTGGGGGGATCCCTGGACCTTATTTTGAGCATCACTTCTTGGCTCCAGTGCAGAACTCTAAAACTACTGGCACAGATCCTTCACCCCGCTGGCATAGACTTTCTAGCTTCCATGGCTGAACTTTGAGCCTTCCCAGCACAGATCCATGAAACACACTTGCATGAGTCATTGTCATGGCTCTAGACCTCCCGTGAGAGGCATGTCATGGGCTCTATGTCTTCAGCTGAACTTATGCAGGACATTTCCATGGGATCCAGGCCTGCAGCTGGATTCTCTAGGTCTTTAGTGTGTGAACAGATTTCCTGTACTTTCTTTATATTTGACTCCTTGGGTGACCATTATAAATACTATAAATTATGTGTCCTGTATTGTCTTGATCTCCTTGCAAACTCCTGACTGCAACAGCAGGGAATAAGGGACAAGGTGGTAATGAAAAAGATGCATTCACTTTAAAATTTAAGACAGCAATATTCTGCCCAGATGGTTGGAAATAGAGACTATAATTCAGCATAATGATCTAAGCCAGGACTGAGTATGTTTCAGCAGCTGTGGAAGATGCTGAGGAGACTGCCCAAGGAGTGTGTGCAAATACACTAGGAAAACACGGAGTGGGGCCCATAGGCATCACCACCACTGGGGAGGAGAACAAGTCACCTACTCAAACCAGAAGGAAGCTCTCAAAGATAGGGGAGGTAAGCAAGAGTATGCCAAAGAAGCCTAGGTCTAAGGACACAAGAGCCATGTAAACACTTCTAAAGTCCCTGTGGGCACTGGTAAAAATAGTAGTATGTTGGCCAGAAAAGTTGCTTTTTCCTATACTTTCTTTCCTCGTAAGATGAGGGGAATGGTTACATGTCTTCCTACAACTGCAGCCCCAGAAGGAACTTTGAAGACCTGCAGCTTTACAAGATCCAGCTTTTCAACTAGACCCATGCCTATCACCGTGTACTAAACTAAAATCTAAATGGAGCAAAGATATAAATATTAAAACAGAAACACTAAATCCGTTGGAAGACAAAGGAGGTAAAAATCTTGAAGACATAGGGGTAGGTAGAGAATTCATGAACAAGAACCAAACTGCATGGGAAAGACTTCACAGAATCAATAACTGGGATCACGTCTTATTAAAGAGTTTCTGCATGTCCAAAGAAATCTCCAGCAGAGTGAAAAGAAAACCTACAAACTGGGAAAAAATCTTAGTGAATCGTCCCTCAGACAAAGGACTTCTGTCTAGAACTTATAAGGAATTAAAAAAAATCAGACCCCTCAAAATTCAAAGACCCAATCCAAAAATGGGCATCCGAGATGAACACACAGTTCTCAGATGAAGAAATACAAATGGCAAATAAATACAAGAAGAAATGTTCAGCATCACTGGTCATTAGAGAAATGCAAATTAAAACCACACTGAGATTCCATCTCACTCCAGAAAGAATGGCCAGGGTCAACAAAACTACCAACAACAAATGCTGGAGAGGCTGTGGGGAAAAAGGAACTCTTCTGCACTGTTGGTGGGAGTGCAGAATGGTGCAACCACTGTGGAGGTCAGTCTGGAGATTTCTCAAAAAGCTGGGATTGGAAGTCCCATTTGACCCAGCTATTCCACTCCTAGGCATATTCCCAGAAGAACTGAAAACATCATACCACAGAGATTATGTGCACCCATGTTTATAGCAGCACAATTTGTAATAGTCAGATCTTGGAAACAACCTAAGTGCCCATCAACTGAGGAATGGATAAAAAAGATATGATACTTTTATACAATGGAGTACTACTCAGCTATAAAGAATGATAGCATTGAGATATTTATAAATAAATGGATGCAACTTGAGACCATATTCATAACTTGATTTAACGAAATAAATCAAACTCACATGTATAAATACCACCTAGTCTCCCTAGTGTAAGAAATGGTAAGAGTACATAAGGTTCTAAGGTAATAATGGATCCCCATTATATTGCTTTGAAGTCTTACAATGTTTTCATTCATTGGTTGGAATGGTTTTATTCTGTTTTATTTGACCTTATTATGTGTGATGGTATGAACAGCTACTTTGAAGAAAACAAGACATTATGGCAGGCATTGCTGATTTAATATCATCTTGCTTTAAACTCCTTCCATGCTTTTGTTCTTCTATTACCATTGGTTCTATCATGTTGTGTCTTATTGGATTTTAATATGTATCATAATATAAAAAAATTTTTGTGGAAAATGAGACATTATAGTAGCCATTGTTCATTTTCTGTTATTTGGTTCAGAATGCCCTGTAAAACTTTCATTCTCTTGAATGGTTTTATTCTATTTTGTTATGTTTGATATTATTGTGTGTGAAGCTATGCTCAACTATTTCAAAAAAAGAGACATTATGGTAGCTACTGTTGATATCCAGTTGTCTTGTTGTGAAGTGCTGTGTTGCTTGCATTTTTCTGTTCTGATCTGCTTTATTCTGTCCTCTTTTGTTTTTTTCTCTGTAAAAAAAAATCCAGCCTTTCTAGGGATGTCATATCTGGTCATATAATAAACATTTCTATTACTTGCTACTGAAAAACTTTTGTCACAACATTAAAGCAGTTAAAAATTATTTGAGCTTTCATATTCTTCAGTGGATTGTCTAATACCTGCATTAATTAGAGTTATTCCTAAGTTCTAGTCTGACTTATGATGCACTTTGAGACTTTCAAAATTAAATATAAGCATCTCTACTCAAAAAAAAAAAAAAAAGAATGTTCTAGTTGAATCAGGTGTAGTGGGAGATACCTATAATCCCAGCACTCTGGGAGACTGAAACAGGAGGGTGACAAGCTAAAGTCCTGTCTGAGAAATGCTGTGTAGACACTGCCTCAAAATAAAAACAGCCAGGCATAGTGGTGCACGCCTGTGACCACAGCAATCAAGAGGTTGAGGTAGGAGGATCACTGTGAGTTTGAGGCCAGCCTGGGCTACATAGTGAGTTCAAAGGCAACCTGGATTACATAGCAAGACCCATATCTGAGCAAAAAATAAATACATAAACCCAAGTCTGACAATGCAGTTCAGTGAAAAGGTTCTGACTTCAACTCCCAGTGCCATTAAAAAACTATGAAATAATGTATAGTTTTTATGACAAAATTTCTTCAGCCTGAAATTATCCTTAAGCTAATAACTGTAATGATTTGCCTAATTTGCTTGGAGCTTGAACTTTGGGACTAGAACATGACAGGCAAGTGCTCTACCACTGAGCTACATCCCCAGCCCTTTTTGTTCGGAATCAGAGTCTCACTAAGGTCCCAAACCAGCTTCAAATTTGCCATCATCCTCCCACCTCTGCCTTCCAAGTAACTGGGATTACAGGTGTGTATTAAATCAGTTTTTGAGATGTTGTATTATTCAAAGCAAGGAATAATCCCAGTTAGACTGTTATCAGAATAAAGAGGCCACATCTTGACAACAACAACAACAAAAGGAGCAGACACCATGAAATTCTCCTGTTCCTTACTTCTTACTCTCTAGTACTTCACCTTACTTGGTTCCTTGAATTCCAAGTTTTGTGTCTATTTTGAAAAAAAAAAAAAACCATGTATTCAAAATAAAAATTAAAATGTCAGTATACCCCTTCAAATTCAAAAAAAACACATGTAATAATATCAGCATAAACTTACTGAGCATTTACTCTGAACCAGACATTATCTTATTTGATCTTCATTCCAAAAATCCTGGGAAGCAGCAATTAGTATCTCACTGCTCTAGAATTCAAACTTACACTGTCAGACTTCAGAGGCCAAGCACTGGAGGCTGAGGCAGAAGGGTCACATTGAGTTCAGGGTCAGCCTGAACTACAAGCAAGAAGCTGTGTCAGAAAACAAAACAAAAAAGGAAAAGAGAGACAGAGACTCAGAGAGACAGGAGAAAGATGAAAATTGAGTGTGGCAATGTGAACCAAAATGAAAAGAGAAAAATAAACACTAAGTGAAGGTAAATCTGAAAAGGAGAGAAGTCTTTATTCAGCTGTCATACACACAAGTTTCCTTTCGGACATTCCGATGATGAAGAAAAATCTTGTTTTACTGGAATCAATCTTAAATATCCAAACATAAGTCAGACATTTAAGTGAAATTGATGTAGTTCATCACAATTTATCCCATAATTATTACATTGAGACTCATATAGTTACACCTAAGAGTACAGTACTGTATCCATAGTATCCCCCTCCCAACATTTTAAGGGTATACTACAGCTGACCAAAGTATTTGGTATAGGAATCAAGCATTTACAAGGCCAGATATGTTGGTGCAGGCCTGTAATCCCAGCACTCAGGAGGCTGAGGCAGGAGGCTGTGAGTTTAAGGCTAACCTGGGCTACAAAATTAGTTGAAGTCTAGCCTGGACTACATAGTGGAAACTCTATCTCAAAAAGACCAAAAAAAAAGTTCATAGCATAGTGAGTTATTTTTAATGTTACCTCTTAACTTCTGAACAATTAGTGTGAAGTTGTTAGTCCATTTGCATCCAAATACCAATACCAAATCAGTATATGGTATATAGGTAAAGCTCAGGCTATTTGAATTTACCTGACATCTAGCAAACTGTGTAATCTTGGGCCCATTGAACCAGAACCTTCACTTTTCTCAACTCCAAATGAAGTTAAAAACAAAACCTCCTACTTCATAAGACATGGGGGAATAGGGCTGGGGATTTAGCTCAGTGGCGTAAGTGCCTGCCTGGCAAGCGCAAGGTGGTGAGCCCAATCCTGGTACCCAAAAAAAAAAAAAAAGATTTGGGGGAAACAAAGGAGATACTGTAGTTTAGGTAAAGCTTCTTGGCACTTTATGTGGTACAGAGATGTTCTCACTATGCATCAGATTAACTAGAAAAAAACTTAAAATTATTAGTGAAATAAATCACATGTGTAAGCATCTAATTGTCTTGTTAGTGTAAGAAACTGGAAATAAATAAGATCTACAAGTTACAATAGATACAGTGAAAAGAAAAGAAAATGCTCAAAGGGAAATCATATCGTTTGATCCATTTTGCATGCCTGTATCTGGTAACCTGAGCAACTATTTTGAAGATAACAATATGCAATATAACACTCATTGTTAAATTCCTATCTTGTTTTGAAATCCTGTATCACTATTGTTTGGTATTTTTTTGTCCTCTGGCTATCTTTTTGTTTGTTTGTTTGTTTGCTTGCTTTTTTATTTGTCTGTGCTTTTTTATCTTTAAAATAAAAAAATTAGCTGTTTGTGGTATGAATGATAACACAGTAAACTATTGTAGGTGGAAAAGGAAGAATGGTAGATTTATGGCTTACAGGTAGATACAAAATAAAAGATATATAATAAGAAGTAAGGCAATAGATCTTTTTCAAATGAGAGGGGGATCGAGAGATGGAGAGAAGTGGAGCGAAGGGAAAGGGGGAGAAACGAGAACTGAGGGATGTCAGGTGTATGTACTGACGCCACACAAGGAATGTAAGCATTCTATATTGCAAACATATGCAATAACATATGTATTATAGAACACATGTAAATAAAAATACAAAGTGAAAAAAATGTTCACAAATGTGTAAAACAAATACATAAGTGAACAATATTTATAATTTGGTAATGTACTTATTAACACAATTATCTTATTCCATGTATGTCTTTGTATCACTGGTTTTATGGAAGTAAAATATCTATAAAAATGTAACAGCTCTGAAATAAAAATTAATAATTCCGAAAAAAAATTATTAACAAGGTGTAATATTTATTAAGCTAATGACTATTTTAACGACTATTAGCCTATGTCCTCTTTGGTCACCTAAGTCTTTTCCTCATCTCGTCTTTTCGTTACTGCATTCTCCACTTTTCACAGAGCGAGACAGCCTGAGACTCAGAATTGTCCAAGGAGGAAGAAACACAGCTAATACTCCAGAGCCCTCACCAGCCTGTAGCAGCCCCTGCCCGGCTCATTACATTTCTGCCAGGACCAGAAGCCCGCTCCGCCTCCCTCTGATTTCGTCCACACAGCGATGGAGTCCTTCCCGGGCCCACCCACCCCCAATTTAACAGTTTCGTACTCGAGGAGATTTACATATCAATTGTTTATTGGCTGCTTGTACGTACTCGTTCTTCTCATTGGCTGATTCTGTCTCGGACACCGGAAGTGGCTCGCCGAGACAATGGCGGCCAAGGTCACCCGCGCTTCTGCTTCCGGTTTGTCTCCGGAGCCTTGGCGACCGCAAGTGGACTGACGTTAAGCCGATGGCGCCGGAGCCCTCGAGTGGTTCCCCAGCTCCGTCCTCCGCTCTCGGAGTGACAGGGTTCGAGGAGATACCTGTGCAGCCCCTCCTCCGGGGAGGCGCCTGCGTCCGTCCTTTCCGCCTGACGGTCCGCTTTTCTGTCCCGGCCTGCAGGCCCTCGCCGCCCTCGCTCCCAGCATGACCCACGCAGATGACAAGTCCGGTTTTCTGGGGAGGAAGCCCCACCGGCAGCACCCTGGCATCCCGCAGCTTCCGCGCGGGCGGCTGCCGCAGGCGCTGACTCTGGCCGCGCAGGCGCTGCTGCCTGGTGAGTAACGGCCGGCGGGAGCCCGGAGCCCCGGTGAGAAGCGTGAAAGTGACTCGCTTTCCTCTTCGGCCCGCAGAGAGCACTGTGTCTGTCGAGTGTAGAGGAGAAGGTGCAAACGCTGACCAGTTATCTCTGGAGCCGACATTTGCTTGTAGAGCCAGAGGAGTTGCAGAGACGGGCTATGCATCTTGAGAAAAAATTTATGGAAAACCCAGGTAGGATTTAAGAATAATTAAGAATATTTCCAGTTTGGAATGAAACGTAAGGAGTGGTTCTACAGTGCCTAAAATTGATGCTGCACTTTCTTATTTGATTTTTGGCAAGAGGAGTTGTTACAGTGCCTTCCTAGAAGGTAGACTGGTTCACAGGTTGCTCTCAGGTTTTGGGTAAAGCTCAGAAATCCAGCTCTTTGGGGTCCTGCCCTCCTCCCCCACTGCAAGGATTAGGATCTTCTGCGGGGTTGTTGTTTGTTGTTGTTTTGAGGCAGGGTCTCGCTATGCGGTTCAGGCTAAGCCTTGGGCTCACTTTGTAGCCCAGGCTGGTCTCCAATTTGCAGCGATCCTCCTGCCTCAACCTCCCAAGTGCTGGGATTACAGGAGTGTGCCACCATGCCCAGCCTCTTCTGCGTTTTTATTCAGGTGAAATAAAAGCACGGGGCCTACTTGGCTTCTTGCCCAGCACCAAAACCCTCTTCAGAGAGAGAGAGAAGCCTATTTGTATGATAATGAACTTCTTCAAGTTATAGACCTGCCTTTTTTTTCATCTTGTATTCCCTGCATTCCCATAATACTTGGCTCAAGTAGGTATTCCATAGATGGTTTCTAAATTGTACAGAACTGAGCAGTCATGAGAGATTTTCAAACTCTTTTCCTCCCCATAGGAGTGTAGATTTCACCACCTTAAATTTTGGGGATTTGAAGAAATCCTCAGTTTTCTCCTTACTGTATCCTTTAAATTTTCTCATACTTCTCTTTCATATAACACAAAATTTGTGGGGCAGGGTTTGTTAAGCTGAGTAAACTACTGTTAGAGGCAGGAGTCCTATCTGATACACTCACTCTAGTGATGATGATTACAGTTCTTACCTGAACTTTTCCTCTAGATTTGGCTTCACTCTTGAACTTTGAGGCTTTGCTCTGGTGGAAACGAGGGAGGACTGGGTTGGGCAGGATATTTAATACTAAAACAGATCCCTGTTCCCTCCAGGGCCTCACCTCCAGTCCTTGTTCTCACCCCAGACTCACCGCAGACAGAGAAGCTCCGCAGAGCTGTGCTACGCGCCCTGCGCAGAACTACCTACCACTGGCAGGAGCTGAGGTGAGGAGGGCCTGATAAGGTGCAGAGAGGAAACACTGGACCTGAAAGGCAGAATTGGGTGTGTAATTACACAGTCATTTTACTGTTTGAGAAAGCTACCTGCACCTTTCTGTAAGGGGAGCAGAAGGGTTGGAAGAGCTCTAGAAGATTTTATCTAAAAACCTATAGAGTAACTATGGGACTGAGATTATTTTCCAGTGGCTGTGACTCTGATTTTCATTGCAGCTACATTGAGGAACTGAGCCTGGTGTACATGGCAGCAAGACTGGATGGTGGCTTTGCAGCAGCCCCAGGGCGCTCCATGAGGTGAAAACCCCCAGCTTCCAACCTGAACCCTTCTGCAGAGCAGGGATTCTTCGGACATTATATGCGCATATTTTAAAAGACAGTCTCTTTATTCTCAGATGAAAGGGTTCTGTTACACAAGGAAGATTTACAGTCACTGTTTCATACCAGGTATGGTGGGGCAGGCCTGTAATCCCAGCCCTCCAGAGGCTGAGGCAGGAGGATAGCAGTGAATCCAGAGTTGGCCTGGGCTACCTACCAAGTTCAAGGCCAGCCTGAAGTACCAAGGGAGACCTTGTCCAAAGGGGAAAAAAGTATTTCCTTTTTGAATTCTCCTTACTTGTCCAAAGTAGCTGTCTCCTCTCTCTCTCTCCCCTGCCTTCCCCCCTTCAAATAAATTCTTTTATTTTTAAAAAAATCACAAATTTCACAAGCTTTCTATTCTACAAAGTATTTATGTTTAATCTCAAAATATGTTCCCGTTTCATATCTTCTCTGTCCTAGCCCCGCATTCCTGTTTCCCAAGGCTGAGTAGTTCTCTGTTTACTCTTCTGTGGGATGGTGTATGTTTCCCCAGGTCTGCACTCGAACGCCACAGTCCCAGCCGCAGACCTTGATGGACTTTGGCTCTGGTACGGGTTCTGTCACCTGGTCAGTCTAGCTCTAAAAAGCCATGCTTACACCATGTCATTGTCAAGACTGAAGAAACACAATAGGAAGATTGAGAACTCCAGAGTTTCTTCCCTCAGAAGGCAGCATGTGAATTGGGACCAGGACTACAGAAATGTCCAGTGTGACAAGCGGCCATGTTTATAAAGGCTAAACAGGAGAGGATTTAGGATAGAGAATAGGTTTATATATCATCCAAAGCTTGCTATGGCTCTCATGGATTTTCAGGTCCATCTTTTTTTAGGAGTTATGAGTGAAGAAAATAATATTGTTTAGTTTTTCCAGGTATTTTAACGTAACACCTGTCTTCCTGGGAGTGGGGTGGGAGTAGACAGATCTCTTGTAGGGATGACTTTCTGTCATGAGGATTGTTGGTTGGGGTGGGGGCAGCTATGATGGTGCACTCCTGTAATCCCAGCACTCAGAGACTGCGGCAGGAGAGTCACCATGAATTCACGGTCAGGCTGGGCTACATAGTGAACTCAAGACCAGCTTGAACCTACACGGCGAGAACCTGTCTTAATAAATAAGTAAGAAGTGGTGGTTTTTGTTTTGCTATCGCAGACACGCCACTTGGGGCCAGAGCCTCCGTGAATGTGTGTGTGTGGACAGCTCAGCTGCCATGTTGAATTTGGCAGAGAAACTGCTGAAAGGTGAGAACATGCGCTAAGGTAGGACTTTTCCAAAGCTGAGGGAGTTAAAAGCCAGGGAGTACTAGGCAGATTGTTTCATTGGAAGAGGAGAGGCCGAGAGTTGAGATGAATCTGGTCTCCTTGTAGTACCCTGGGCAAGAGGAGGGTGTGGAGGCCCTTGCTGGCTGCAGAGGCCCTTGCTGGCTGCAGATGGCTCGGGTTAGGTTAGCGGCTGAAGGAGCTCACACTCGCCCCGCCGTTTTCGTATTTACTTACACATTATGGTTCAGTGTCACCCAGTGTGTTCTTCTCTATCCTCGGGCTGTTACTGGTCTGGATATCTCTTTAGTTTGTACTTGTAACCATAAACTTCATATATCCTTTTTGTTTGTTTGTTTCTGGTTTTTGGAGACAGTGTCTTGCTGTAGTGCAGGCTGGCCTTGAACTCCCTACATAGCCCAAACTTGCAGCAGTCCTCCTGCCTCAGCCTCCTGAGTGCTAGGATTATAGACGTGTTCCATCCTACCTGACACACTTCATATGCACTTAGTTGCCACCTTGCTTCTTCCACAGATGGCTCAGAATCGGGGAAGTCTCGTGCTCCAGGTGTCTTTTTCGGGCAGTTCCTACCTGTATCCCCAGGGCAGGTAGCAGTGCCTAGGGTGTTCTAAACGTGGGATGTGGCACAGGGAAAGCGGTGGCCACGGTTTTACAGCCTAGCATTGAGTGTTAGAAGATAAAAGATATGTAGGGCCCGAGCTTCTTGTCCCCTGGGGATGGCGAGGCGTCAGTTCCCCAGCGCCCCTTGTCTCCGCAGGTGCAGTGCAATGTGGTAGTCGCAGCTTTGCCCTGAGTGAACTGCCCAGCGCGGCTGACCGCACCTCGGTGCTCCACACTCTGTGCGGAAGACGAGCCATTTTCTGGTGAGTTGAAAACTTCCCCACAAGGTTTAAAACAACTTCATGGGATTCCGGCCTTCCCTCCCCTTCCCTTCACTCTCAAGCATGCTTCTCTGTATACATCCGGTCCCTCCTCTAGGGGCTCCATCCCTGTCTTATATGGACACCCACCTCCCGCTCTGACTCCATCTGCAGATGCTGCTCCTGGGCTGCTGGCATCTGTGCTTTCGTGCAGTTCACCACTTGTTTTGCCCTCTCATGAGCAGGTACTGGTAGAGAATGGAACAAAAGCTGGGCACCGGCTTCTCATGGATGCCAGGGACCTGGTCCTCAAGGTTAGGTCCCTTGTCCCCTTTCAGCCCCTGCCTGTCTGTCACCAATGATTGTTGCTCCCTTGAAAACTGAAGAGACCGTCATGGATCTGTGAGGGGACTCTTAGACACTAGACGTGCAAAGGCCTTGTTGTAGAGGGCTGGGGTTGGCAGACGAGCCGTGCTTCATGTCGGCGCGCTGCCTGTTCTTGTGTGCACCTTGCAGAGTCGTGTGTCTCTGTCTGTGACTGCTTTCACGCTGCTCACTGCGGAGCTGAGTAGCTGGGACAGAGGCAGCTTTCACCTTCTCCCCTGCCCTTTTAAAAACTTGCAGCAAGGCACAGTGGTGCATGCCTGTGAATTCAGCTATGTGAGAGGCTGAGTCAAGAAGATCGCAAGTTCAAGACCAGCCTGGGCAACTTGGCAAGACCTTGTCTCCAAATAAAAAAGTCTGAGATGTAGCTCAGAGGTACAGCACTTGTGTAGCACATACAGGGTCCTGGGTGGAACCCCCACTATGAAGAAGAAAACAAGTTTGCCAACCCCTGATGTAGGGCTTTGTTGAGCCAAGAAGTTTGTGAAAGAATAAGAGCCAGTATGTAATCATACATTAAATTGTCTGTAGTGAATTTTTTTTGAAAGTGGAAGTTGCTGACAAGGGTGAGTCTCTTACTGTGCCAAATTCCTGCCTCCCCGCTGCTGCAAAGAGAAAGCTCTCTGTGTAGAGTATTAGCAAGGCAGCCAGCTTAACTCAAAGGACATAGGTCATCGTTATTAGAATTGAACATTCAATGAGTCCTCAGTCTCCCGAGCATTGATTGAGCATTGAAACTAAACCCTGCAGATCCAGCTTCATTGCTCTGGCTTTAGGGAGAAGAGGGTCACCTTGGACCCTCGTCCTGGGCTCGTCTTTGCCCCAATAAGTGTTACTTCACCCTGGCCTGGCGCACAGATCAGAGTGTGAATGTGGCCAGGCGGAGCAAGTGGATAAAGTTGACCAGAGTCCACCGCCCTGTGTCCCTCCCCACAGCCCCTCTATCCCCCGCCCCGTGTCTCTCCCCACGGCCCCTCTGTCCCCCGCCCCGTGTCCCTCCCCACGGCCCCTCTGGCTTCTGGCCTCTGAAATGTGATCCATGGCTGTTCTGTGTTTTGTGTTTACAGTGTCCCCATGGACTCCCTCGTCCTCAGTTGAAGGCCTCTCAGCCCTTGGCTGTAGCTTCTCCCAGGGCCAACATCCATCCCATCTCCTTCAGCGGGGTGTGTATCCCGGCACTGCTGTAACTGGGAGAAAATAACCCGTAAAAGCAGGAAGGAAAAGGGCCAGACCTAGGGAGAATGGAGAGCTTACAGAGCAGTCTGCGGATGTTTGAGCCTGCGCATGCGTGATTTAGGGAGTATGGAAAGCCCGCGGAGCCGGGAAGGGGGCACATACTTGTCATCCAGCACTGGAGGATTGCAAGCTTGAGCCAAGTAGGCAGCTTACCTCAAACCAAAAAAATAACAGTAGGGGACTGTAACCCAGTGACAGAGCACCCCCTGGGTTCAGTCTCCCAGTGACAGAGCACCCCCTGGGTTCAGTCCCCCAGTGACAGAGCACCCCC
>PVLA01009894.1:0-69546 GCA_004027455.1 Hydrochoerus hydrochaeris
TTGCAGGGTTGGATTGGTGGTCACAAACTCCCCCAGTTCCTCTTTGTCATGGAAATAGCTTGTCTCTCCATTAATTCTGAGAGACAGTTTTGCAGGGTACATCATTCTGGGTTGGAGGTCACTCTCCTTCAGGGCTTGGAATATTTCGCTCCAAGCTCTTCTTGATTTGATGGTTTGCATTGAGAAGTCCACTGTGATTCTGATGAGTTTTCCTTTATAGGTAATCTGTTTTTTTCTCTGACCACTTTTAATATTCTGTTCTTGTGATGGATTTCTGGGATCCTGATTATAATATGTCTGGGTGTAGATCTGTTTTGGTTGTAGCTGGCTGGAGTTCTGTATGCCTCATTTATCTGAACTTCACTTCTGTTACCTATGTGTGGGAAGTTTTCCTTAATTATTTCTGTGAATAGACTTTTTATTTCATTTGTATTTGTTGCTGCATCTTCTTTTACATATTTTATTCTTAGGTTATAAATCCTCTTGTCATCTTCTAGCCTTTGTATCATTGCTTCCTAGTTCCTTGTTATTTTTAAGAGATCCTTCCTTTTGCGATCATGTTGCAAGTCTATCTTCAAGTTTTGAAAGTTTGTCTTTAGTTTCTGTTAAAAGGTTTTGCCAGCTTTCAATGGAGTTTTTAATTTCCTGATATTCTCTTTGGATCTGTTTCATATATTCTAGGTTTTGTTTATATTCTTCATCAAAGGCTTCTCTCCTTTCTCTGGGTTCCTCCATTCTTCCATTTGTGTCTACTTGAGGATTACCCAGGACTTCTTTTATTAATCTTCTTATATCTTGCTTCACCTGAGTTAGAATTTCAGATTTAAATTCGTCGATGAGGTCACAGAGATATTCCTTTATTTCTGATGAGGTTGTCTCTGACATTACAGGTTTGCTGCTCTCAACTTCCTCTGCATTTACCTCTGTTGGATTCACTTTCCCTGGTTCCGCAGTTAGAGACCTTTTGCTGTTTCTCTGTCTGGTCATGTTTCTGGCCCCCTTCAGACAGGTGGGTGGTGGAGGTCTCTGGGCCTTTCTTATTGCTTAGGGTTTTTTCTGCGGTGCACTGGCTAGGGAAGTGCTGCCCCCTAGTCCACTGTGGATCTGCGAGGTGCATGCTGAGAGCCAGCCCCTCCCCCTATGTCAGTCAACCAGTTTATGCTTCAGGAAGTTTGTTCCCTGGGGATGCCACTGGCTCACAGCAACACTGTCCCCAGCTATTGGGTTTCAAGCAGGGACCTGGCCCAGTCCAAACAGATCCCACCAATCTGCTTTGGATCAGGGGCCGTCGATCGATGCCACCTCGGGTTTTGATTCAATCCAGCCCTGCCCAACTCCAAAATGTCATCTAGCTGGTCCTCCCACTCTGGAGAATCCAGTTCCCATCACTCACCAAAATTCACGCAGCTCGACTGGCTGTTTCCACCCCCTGTCGCAGCACCTCCCCCAGCCGAGGGTCTGGAGCTCAGCAACCCCGCTCTAGGCAGGACCACGACTTCAGCTTGATCATGAGTCGCCTCTAACATGTGCCAGTACAGCAACCGGGGCTTGCCCAGCTCCAGCCCTCCATCCATGCTTCTTCTTCTTCTTTCTTTTTTCTTTTTCTTTTTCCTCAGTTTCTTCCTGAGTCGTTAGACCTCCTCTCCTTTTGTCTGGCTTTCTCCATGTTGTCAGATTACAGCGTCTGAGGTTTTTTTTGTTTTTTTTTTCAGAGAGGCTCTCTTATCATGCCACCACTCAGTCAGCCATCTTGCAATCCTGATAGACGACTTTCTGTTGTCATCACTGAATGTCCCACAATCCCATGGTCTTACTAAACATTTTTTTCTTTTGATGTAAATAGATCAAATGCTGCACATGCCAGTGCTGCTTTTATTCACTTGATTTAGTGAGGCTTTCACCAAAATCCAGCGTCTTCTCTGCCAGGAATTATCTGTATTAACTTTTATGAATATCTATCAAATAAATATTAAGTACATGGGATGTGCCAGGATCCTATGATTTCAAGGATATCATAATAAACAAAACAGACAAATATCTTGTCCTCTTGAATCTTCTAGAATGGGAGACTGAATTAAGGTGTAAACAGGTAATCTGAGTATAATGGGGTGCACCTGTAATCTCAGCACTAGGGAGGCTGATGCAGGAGGCTTATGAGTTCAAGGCTAGCCCAAGCAACTTAGTGAGACCTTGTTTCCCCAAAGCTAAAGCAAAACACTAAAAAAAAATGCAAATAAATCAAAGACATAGCATGCAAGAAAACATTAATATTATTAAGTGCTAAAATAATAGTAAGTGTTAAATAATATTAAGTGCTAAAAAGAAAAGGTAAGGAGGAAATATATAAAATATGAGGAGTTCAAGAAATTTTAAATAAGGTGGTCAGGGAATGCCTCAAAAGGAAGGTTTTTTCAAGGAGATGAAAGAGCTAGCAAAATGAGGAAGCAAATGTAAGTGTGACAACCTTGGTGTCTTAAATAAAATTGTCTCAGACAGGTAAGGAAGTCAATGTGCCTGTTGCAGAGAAATTGAGGGGAAGAAGAGAAAATCACAAACATGTAAGAGGTGATAAGTCTGGATCATCTTGAATCTCACAGGTAAGAGTAACAAAGTTGTTTTTTATACCATAAGTCAGATGAAAAATACCTTTGGAAGAGGTTAAGTGGTAAATGACATCATTTGCCTTAAGTTTTTCAGGGATAACTTTGGTTTCTTTGCTAAGAATAAGAGTAGAGAGTAAGAGCAGAAGAGAGGGAAGATTTCACAGTAATCCAGATGAGAAATGAGTGACTTGAGCCAAAGAAGTGGTATAGCAGCGTTAAGAACTAGCCTCATTCTAGATGTATTTCAAAGATAAAACTGTCAGTTTCTGTAGTGCTAACAACTTGAAGGTGGTTGTTAGAAAAATAAAGGTGCCAAGGTGTGACCAATGTTATTGGCCTGGGTAACAGTTGAGAGAAATGGCTTAACCTATGGTAGTGAAGGATATAGGAGGGGCAACTTAGGAGAGGCTATCAATACTCATTTTTAAAAATTTTTGGAATCAAACTCAGGCTCTTTCCACTTAGTTATATCCCCCAAACCTTTTTATTTTTATTTTAAAACAGGTTTTCTTTAAGTTACTAAGTCGTCCAGGTTGGGCTTGCACTTGTAATCTTTCTTCCTCAGGCTTCCAGAATGCTAGAATTACAGGAATATACCACCCTGCTTTTAATATGGATTGATTAAGATACCTACTATTCAAGTATCCACTGAAAATGTCAAATAGTTGAGCATGTGGTACTGCACAAAAGATTTCTGGACAGCAAGGCCATATTGGTTATATAAACTGCTTGGCTTGAATCATTGCAATAAAAATGTTAGAAGCAGTCTGTACTGATCATAACGATCCAGAAACTTAAAGCAGAATTGAATTATTCCAGGGAATTGGAAACTTACACAACTATTGAAGGAATGAATGTTGGGAAAGAATTCCGAAAATATAAAAGTAGAGGTATCAAAGAGTGATGATTACACCCATTTTCTAAATGAAATCAGGCACAAGTAATGTGCTGAGACTCAGAGGAGTAAAGAAATTTCAGTACATGATTTGAGGCAGTAGTAAAAATGGACTGTTCATTTAAAAGATGCCTTTTTACTAAGCCTAGTCACAAATTTTTGATTTTTGTTGTTATTGTTGTTGTTGTTTTTGTTCTAGGGATCAAACTCACAACCTTGCACTTGCTGGGCAGGCTCTTAAGCCACTGAGCTAAATCCCCTGCCCAAACCTATTCATGATTTGTCAAGAAAATACCTAGGATTGTGACATAATGGTATTTTATGATGTTTTCCTCCTTCAGTGCAAACCTATGTAAAGCAGTTTTGTTGCAAAGATTTTAGGAGCATAGTAACTGCTAATAGGAGATGCAAGTAGAGATTCAGCTTCAAGCTGATAGAATGTACATTGTTCAGCCCTTTCAGAAATTGACGTTCATTAGGTCTAAGGCAAGGTTCAGGAATTTTTAAGAAGTGCTATATAAGATTTTGTACCTTGTAATAAGTCTCAGTCTTAGTAGCTTCCAAACTGACACTGTTAACAATAATACTAAGAACTAAGGATGCATTTACCTGGTGTTAGGAGCCACTGCCAATCAAGATCAGCCTTTGGAAACAGTGATTTGCTCAAAGATCAGAGAAAAAAAATTGTCTTAGAGCAAAATGCTGAAGATTTCTGTCCTCCATTCTTTAGTTTTTTCTTTGTGGTGCTGTGAATTGAACCCAGGACTCTGTACATACTAGGCAAACACTACACTGTCACTGTGCTCCACCCCTGTGGCCCTTCTGAAATTCTAGAACAAATCACTGTGAAGGAAGAAGAACATCGGAGCCTACTGTGTATCTACTAGCTGGGGGGAAAGTGTAGATTTCTGATTGTTGTAATTCTCAATAAAGAGAACAAATAACTATTTCACCACCCCCTCAAAGTCCCATTTTTTAAGCTCACAAAATTTAACCTTTGAATGTTTTACAAAGTTTTAAATAATAACCTGTTATTTGGATGCCAGATGATGTATTCAAAATAAGCTTTCAAAAATTATTCTCTTTTCTAGAACTAATATTAACTTTCAAGTATATTTTGTGAAGTAGAAGATATATTCACGTGGTATTTCAAATGTTTGAATACATTCCAAGCAGATCAACCTCATGCGATTGTTGCAAAGCGTTTTCTTTATATGGCTGATTTCTTTATAAACGTGTCTCCCCCACCCCAGAGAGCTGTTTAATCAAAGTATGACTGCACAAATCTTAAAGAACGTTCCAACCATTTAAATAAAACCAGCACGCCAGAATGTATTTGGCATATTTTCATTTAAATTTCTTAAAATTTCTACTTACTAGTGACTATTTAACCCACATCATTAAGCTTGATCAATTAAATTAATCACATGAAGTAAAATGCAATATAAAGATGATATCTAAAATCAATTTGTTTCAAGGCAAGAGTCCATGAAGTTTCCTTTGATGAACTCATAAAAATTGTGTGTGAGGTTAAAAATTTCAATGTACAAACGTCACTTCCAGTTTGTGAGTAGGGCTAGGGACTTTGCAATGTGTTACAGTAGATTCTATTGAAAGAATGTGCAAGTAGGAAAATTCAAGCCTTTCAAAAGCTGCAGGAGTTTTCATTCATTGCCCTGAATATGCAAAGCTCAAGACTCTGACCACTTGCAATCAGCCTCTTTGAAAAGCAAATTATCTCTAGTCAGCTACTCTGTGTTCTAAATCTCCAAAGCAAGCTGAAGGGAGAAGAGAGAGTATATGTTTTGTTTGCTTGCTTTTACATCAAGAAAGAAATTTCCCTTTTCAGAGCATTTGTTTTCAGGTAAATATCACAATTTAGTCTGTGACATCTTATGTATTTATTTCCCTACCATAAGTAATGCATGTGATTCTTCCAGGGGCAAATTAAAATAAATCTTACTGATTTGGCATCCTTAACTCCTCCAGGGTCCTACATGTTCTCATAGTATTCTCTCTTTTTTAAAATTTTTATTTTAAAGAGAATAAAACAAAACAGAACAGAACAAAGCAGATCAGAACAAAACAATGCAATCAATACAAGATTTCAGAGCAACAAGAAATCGACAGTGGTTACCACAATATCTCTTATTTTCTTTGAAATAGTTGTCCATATCTTCACACAAAATGAATTCAAAAAAGACAAAGATAGTATAAAACTGTTCAAAACAAAAGAATGAAAGCATTACAGGCCTTCAAAACCAGACAATAGGAAAATCAACAATGGCTACCATACTATCTCTTGTTCTCTTCAAAATGGCTATCTATACCTTCACATATATTGAAATTAAATAATAAAAAACAGATTAAAACCAATCAATACAAATAATAAAAGCATTACTGGACTTCACAACAAGATGATAGGAAATCAGCAATGGCTACCATAAAGTCTAGTTTTCTTCAAAGTATATACCATCACATGTAATAGTCAATTCTTATAAACTCTTTAGGAGAAGTTATAGGCATGTATAAGCCTCTGCATGTACACTCTGCATTACCTTTTTGCATTAGAGGGAAAAACAAATCAAAACAAATTACAAGAAAAGCAAAAAACAAAAGTGACAAATAACAATAACAAAGTGCCCAAAACAATGACAATATAGGCTTTCAAAACAAAGTGGTAGGAATTTAAGTAAGATTGTTATGTTGCATAGTTATCTTCAGAAGAGTCACTCAGATTACCAAATATAAACATGCAAAATTGATCTAATCCCATGAATGCTAACTATTTTGTTCCAAGAACTAATAGAATTAGTAGCACAATCATCTCATCTAAATGTGTATATACAAATTTATAACTTTTTTCTTTTCCTTCCTTCTTTTCTCCTTTTCCCTGAGTTATTTTTTCCCCTTTGAGCAGTCTCTTAGCCTCCCACAATATTGATTGAAGATTTTGTATCTTATTTACTCTTTCAGTTTCTTACACCAGAGAGACAATATGGTATTTACATGTGACTTTGATTTATTTCACTTATGAGTATGGTCTCAAGTTGCATCCATTTACCTATAAAAGCCTCACTATGATCCTTTTTTATAGCTGAGTAGTACTCTGTTATATAAAAATATCACAACTTTTTTATCCATTCTTCCATTGATGGGCATTTAGGTTGTTTCCAACATTTGGCTATTATAAATCATGCTGCTATAAACATGGGTGCACATATATCATTATAATATGATGATTTCGATTCAGTATTCTCTTTTTTGTTCACTTTTAGTCCAAAAAACCCTAAAAAACACAACTCTTTACAAGATGTACATTTTCATAATTAATCTCTGTGCTCAAATTTTTAAAACGGTTTCAGTGCTGAGAATTAGTGCTTCTTTGCTTGTCCTGTTGAACTTTAATTTTGTACAAGAATGATTCATTTAGAAAGTAAGATCTCCTAAATCTACCAGCATCTCTTACACCTTACCCCACCTTCTACGCCATTTTAGCAAACTGCAACCAAACTATCTTTGACCAACAGCTCCACCTACTGGTCATATTAGCAACTTACTAAAACTGCTTTAGCATTTGTACAACCCAAATCCTCACATTTACTGTAGACTCAAAATTCAATAAATTATCTTGAAAATTTTCCTTGAATTGAAAATATACCTATGCTAACTCGGTCACCAGAAGATGCTCCAATCATCACTTATCATTGTGAAACACATCCCCTACAGCTCTGACTAGCCTTTTCCATGATTCAGACTCATGCTTTTCCCACCACAAAGTCTTCCATTTTGTCCTCTGGAACACAATGTCATCAGCAAAATTTCCTATATCCCCGAGGTCTTCTCTACATTATCTTTTCCTCTCTATTCTGAAAGAAACCTAGGTCTTCCCACAGCCAGGCACAAATCATCCTCTTTTCCTTCTCACCAGACATCTTTGCTTGGGGCTCAGACTTGGGTCAGTCCACACATGTGTCAATCATCAGACTGTATAGTTCTTCCTATAATTCCTCAGATATTGTCTTTCTGGACCTACTGTTCCCCTTTCCACCACAATTCTCTCAATTCTTGGTGATTTCAATATAACCGAAAAGAAATTTGCAATAATCTAAACTCTCAGGCTCTTGACATCTGCTCCCTTTATGCTCCTTCTCCACATCAGCCTCCTACTCTTACAGTCACACCCTAGCCTATGTCATTAACAATAACTTCACCCTTTTCACATCAGTTTCAGACCCCACACTCCCAGCACTTCCCATATCTTTCACCACATTCTAATCACTTTCCATCCCCAGGACAATCACCTTAAACTCATCTTGACATTTACACTTCACCTCTTCATGTTCTAATTTACTTCTTTATTCAATTAAGACTCAACAATACAACATAATAATCATTACCTTGTGTTCATCCTAGTTTCCTTGTCTTTCTTCCCATTGAATTTATTTGTTTCTAGCTTTGACTACAAGTCAGCTTGACTGGATTAATTAAGCACTCTTCTGGATGTGTTTGAGTGCATCATGGAGGCATAATGTTAGGCACTAGATCTGGTTTCTTGCCCCTTTCCTTTCTTCCTGCTCTGCACCATGAACTGAACAGCTTTACTCTGCCATGGTGCTTCTGTCATGGAGCTAGCAAACTATGAATGGAATGTCCTAAGATTCTAAACTGAAACTTCTCCTCTCTTAAATTGTAAGTGTTAAGTATTATGTCCCAGCAATGGGCAAGCTGACTAACACACTAGTTAAATCTAAACTTCACCCACTTCGTGTTCTTCAATTGTGGAACCTCCTGGAGAGAAGCACAGACTTGCTGGCAGAGCTACTTTCACTTCTGATTATTGGCCTCAAGAGGACCCTTTACTGGCTTTATCTTAACGTGCTTTTCACTCATTCTCCCAACTAGTGTCCTGCCTTCCTCCTCAAATCTACATTTCATTTTTGATTTTACTCTAATTCTCTTTATTTCACTTCAATGACCTTACACATTATTTTCTTAAAAAAATAGAAGAGGGTACTTCCTCATACAACCACCACCAAATATACGGTCCTTCTTTGGCCCCCACTCTGCCTTTCCTTCTGTTTTATTGTCTCTACTCCTATCTAAGGAAAATTCCACATGAAATAGACTTCCCATCTATTCAAGGACATTCTTTCTAAAGTTGCTTATCTTTTCTATATCAATAATCTTTCTTTCTTTCTTTCTTTCTTTCTTTCTTTCTTTCTTTCTTTCTTTCTTTCTTTCTTTCAACAGTGTCTCATGTTGTAGACCAGGCTAACTTTCAACTCTTTATCAACAACTCATTCTAAGATGGACCCAAGTAGACTTTTAGATATTAAATCCTAAATAAGGAAATTGGTATGCTAGGGAAAATGTTGGCATGAAAACTCCTCTTGCTGCTTGCCCTAGCTTCTGACCTCTCCTGTCTAACTTCTAAGCAGAACTCTCATACGCACACAGAAAAATAAAACAAAATAGGGATAATGGGAAATTGTATATCTTCAAGAGGTCAAATTTGTATAAGGTACAAAAGGGCAAAAAGATCAAAGACCCTGGTGAAATCAGGACCTTGTTCTCTGAAGCCAATGACTAAATGGGAAACTAATAAACTAATAATAAATTTGAGATATAACTCAGACTGACCCTTGACTCACGATCCTATTCAGGTACATGCCACCTCGCACTGCTTCAAATTCTTTCTTTGCTTGGCTCTTGTTTGGGGGATGTTTGTTTGTTTGTTCGATTTGTTTTGCTTCTGATTTTGGTTTTGGTTTTTCTTCTGTGTATTTCTGGTAATATTCCATCTCCTCCCTGGTTCTTCCTCACATTCCATATCTCTGCATTTAAAAGTGCAGAAGTATCCTGTTCTCAGATCTCTCCTTTAGCACTCATTCTCTCTTCTGGTAATCTTACTGCCTCCTCTAACTTTAAATATCACCTGTAAACAGCCAACTCTGAATTTAGATTTAGAGCCTAGACTTCTGCTTGGAACTCTAAACTCACATAATCAATAAGATATCAATATTGGAAGACTAATAGACATCTCAAATTTATCCCATCCAAAACTGAGCTCCTGATCCCACCCACACCTGTGTTCTGTTCCAACATGGTAAATGGCAACTCTATTTTCTGTCCTTCTTGTGGCCAGTTGGAGTCTACCCACTTCCATGAATCTTCTTTATTTTCTATTTATTTATTTTGCTTATACCCCACCTCTAGGCTGAGTCCTCTCAAGACACTGGTCCTTTACAGCAAGCAAGAAATTCCATTGTCAGGCCAAAGACAGGAACAGTGTGGATACATCTGCTGTTCCTGGGTATTCCATGCAGTAGGGAATGAAGGCTAGAGTTCCAGTTGTCCAGTAACTGGTTCACTGAAAATTTTAAAAATTATGTATATTTCACTCTGCCTACTTCACTCTTAATGGTACCGATCCAGTATCGAATACCTGTGTTTGCATTTGGCCTCTGATTTTAACATTTTCATTGGAAAATCAGTTCCAAACAGCCAGATAATGAACATACCTTTGAAACATTGTTCAAATATAAGTAAGAAAATCACTTCCTCTCTAACTATACCAAATTCGACAATAGAATTTTCTTGTCTCGCTTAGTCACTGCAAGAGAAAGAGTTGTGAAACAGTTATTTGGATCTTATTTCTACCTATGCCCTCAACCAAGACTTCTGAACCATATGGGGTTTTTTCCTTTAATATCATGACTTAATGCTGAGGACAGAGACATTTTACAAAATTAAGTAAGCAATACACAGACTGGGTCATGGAAAGAAGTTTATAAGAAGTCTTTCTAAGATGGACCCAAGAAGATTTTAGATATTAAATCCTAAACAAGGAAATTGGTATGCTAGGGAAAATGTTGGCAACAAAACTTCACTTGCTACTGGCTCCGTCTTTTGACCTCTGCTGTCCAACTTCTGAGCAGAGCTCTAATATGCAAACAAAAATCAAACTATAAGGCTAACAGGAAATTGTATCTCCTCAGAGGTCAAATTCACTGAAACTTTTGAATAAGGTATAGAAGGGCAAAAGGACCAAAGATCCTGGTGAAATCAGGACCCTGTCCCCTGAAGCCAATGATTGAATGGGAAAATAATTTCATATCCTCATGCCTAGATTTTAAGTGCAAAAAGCAATATAGTGTGGCAAAAATATGGGACATAAATTTAATAAAATGAGTTTTATGAGTTGGGGGATGGCAGAGCTTCCCTAATTACACTTTATCTTCACGTTAGGGCAATTTTCTTTCTGAATTCAGACTATCCTTTATTTCTCAACTTCCTGTCATTCTTTTTATTGGGAAAGCAATTATTTTTGCTAAAACCATGGGCAGAGTTCATAAAATAACATTGTTTTGCCCATATTCTGCATTGTTGAGAGATATAAAAGAATAAATATATACTTTGGGGATGAAAGTAAACACCTCTTACTCATAATAGTAGATTGTGTCTATCATTATTAGTATAATTTTAAACTAGGCTCTCTGAGTAAAGAGTAGAGAGATATACTTTTAATGTAAGAACTCTTTTAAACTCTTTACATTAAAATATACTTTTAATGTAAGAATTGTTTTGTTATTTTTTTCTCTTCAAAATAAAATAAAAAAGAAAATCATTTGTTTTTGTAGGCATTTTATCAAATGCATCACATTAAAATTTTAATACATAAAACTTAGGGAAAATGTCCCCCAGAGATCTTTGAATATGTTGTTTTATATCAGAAAAATGTGTCTTAATCATAGCAACTAAAATTAGGGTGGCATGCACCTCAGTGGTAGAGTGCTTAGGTAGCAAACATGAAACCCTGGATTCAATCCCCAGTACCACAAAAAAAGCCCTGGATTCAATCCCCAGTACCACAGAAAAAATCTGCTAAAACTATTTCAGGAAAATATCTAACCCCACAGCTAAAATTCTTATTTGCAGGGATATATGTCTGCAGGAAAAAATTAACTTGATAAACAATTAACTACAAACTTCATCTATAGCAAAACCAAGTTTCATCATTAAATCACCTTCTCAGCTCTCAAAAAAGTCAAGTTATTTACTGAGCAGTGTGAAGTAGGTAAATATAGTATTGGTGCTGAACAGTTCTTCTATAATTTAAGGCAAAAGCCACATAAAAATATTTTAGTGGCAAGTATTTATTGACAATTACTTGCTTCATGTTGGTTTAAATGTTGACCAAATATATAGATGGGTATGTAAATAGGTAGATAGATAAACTCAAAAATAATAAGCTCCTATTTGTTTAAAAATAGTGGCTGGAGCATACGGGCATATACTTGCAGTCCAGCGCTGTAGGAGACTGAGGCAGGAGGACCACAAGTTCAAACCAGCCTGGGCAAATTAGCGAGTCTCTCTCAAAGTAAAAAATAAAAAAATAAAAAAGGACTGTAGATGTAGTTCAGTCAAATGCTTGGGGTTCAAACCATTTGCATGGGGTGGGGGTGGGAGATTTGTCATTTGCTGAGGAGGATCAGACAGGTAATACCATGAGACACAGTTTGCTGTTTCTTCGGGGTGAGGCCCTAAGCTATGACTGTAGTGATACAGCATACTACATCTTAAGTTCAGTTCTTTTCTAAATAACATGTCTACCTGCTGGTATCCTATAAAGAAATCCCCAGCGATACTGAAAATAGCCTCAGCCTCTTTTCTGTGAAGGATTTAGAATGATTCTCATCTGTGGCCCATTGCTGAATCAGGCTGGCTTGGATCACCCATGTGGTATATCAATCACTGAAGCGATGAATTTTGCAAAGGAGAGTTTATTCACAAGGTACAATCATATGGAGACTGCAGACAAGGCCTAAATTGGCCTTCCCACAGTTGGGGTTTAGGGGGAATTATGAGATTTAAAAAAAAACAGGATCGCCTGAAGGTAGGGAAAGGTCAGTGGAAGCCTAGAAATGAGATGTGCTTGGCGATCTGTGACTAGATCGTCAAACTTCATGTTTGACCTGGGACACATGTTCAGAAAATAGCAGCATTGTAGGTCCTCTAACAAGATTATCCATTAGACACCTACTTCTCACCAGGTAAAAGGTTGAGTTTCAACCAGTTTGACATAGATGAAAGTAGCGTCCAAAAATAATTCTGAAAAAATAATGTCAGGAATCATTACCTTAGTGACCCATATGGCAAAGATGTCAATTACATGGCCTCTAAAATTCTTGATACAAGGCATGTGACTAAAAGCTAATGAAACTGGAAGGCGTACTCGAGTTGTGCCTGCACTTTGGGACTGTCAGACACTATACTACTACAATTGTCACAGGAAGGCCATAAAATTCCAAAGCTGCTTGTTAAATGTGGATTTGTGAAATAGTTTATATAATACTAGTTTACTTTCATTGATTATTTTTCATGAAAATAAAACATTTACTGATATTCTCTGGGAACCCTTTAAGAAGAGAGTGGGAATCAAAGTGGGAGGTAGATAGAAGGAAAGACTCTGTAGAAAAGGACTCTAACCATTACCGTCAGATATAAAAATCTGGAACACAAATATAAGTAGATTATTAGCCTTGGCCTATGTTAATAGAACCAAAATAAAAGGATGCCGAGTAGCCCCAGAGCTCCGACCATGGAGGGACTCAAGGCACAGCACAGAAAGGCAATTTGCCTGCCCTCTCGGTAAGCACCCCTGGCATGAGGCAGGAGGAGAATCACTCAGTGGCTCCCATGAGCCTACTGGTGAGAGGGCTAAGAATCAACCCACCACCACCACCACCACCACCAGTCCCCACCCCTGTTAGCAAGTGAGCCAGAGATCTAGACATCTCTTGAGAGGTTGACCATATGCAGTGTAGTAAATAGGGGGGATTTCCTTCTATTATCTGTTTGAAGGCAAATATTGTTATCACCATTTTGCTTTGTTCTAATTAATGATATTGCTCTATTCAATTTTCTGTTTTGATAAGTTCTAGAATGTCCTGTATTTCCTTTGATTTGGCTATACCTTATTGAAAGAACAACTGTTGTGAAGATAATGGGATATACTATGGTAACTATTACTGTTATGCCAATAACCTGTTTAGGGTTTCTGTACCAATTTTACTGCACTGTCTCAGTTGGCTTTGTTCCACCTTGTTCTATTGTATTTTTCTACCTTCAAAATAATAAAAAATTAAAATAAATTTTAAAAAGTAAATAACAACAAAACAGATCAGTAAGGTACAGAGCAAGCTGAAACATGATATAACTAAACAGATAATGGACTTGAAAAGCAAAAGGAGGAAAAGAAAGTGCTCTAAAGGATATAACTAACTGCATGTATGTTCAAGTGTGTAGGACTGATAACCATGTTCTGGGTTTTTGTTGGATCGTTGAACGGAACTGTTCGCAGCCTCACTGTTTGAACGTCCACTTTGTATGCTTTAATTTTGTAACTTGAACAACTATATCTAGAAGACAATATGTAATTTATCAACTGGTGTTTTCTTACTGTATATATTTTTTTCTTTGAAATTCTGTATTGCTTCTTCCCTTTTTTCTGTTTTGCTTTTTTTTCCTCTTTAAATAATTTTTTTAAAAAAAGGATGCCAATTGTTGATTCAATCAGTGTCTTTTGCCATCGCAATACAGGCTTTCTTAATTTCCAAAACAGAATAGGACAATTTTTAAAGCAATTCAACATTCAGTAATATTTTACTTACTATTTTAATAAACCTTTGTTTATGCCTAGAGGTGCCATTAAATTACCAGCCAGACATTAATATACAGCTCACTGGGGACTGACTGTTATATATGCACTGATTATTGTTGGGTGTTTCACTTCGGGCTCAGTCACCACTGTTTATACACAGCTACTAGAGAGAAAAATTTTAAAAAAGAAAGTTTGTACTTCATTTATATCTTTAAATTGTTCTTCTATCAGACACAGAAATAAATAACTGTTCATGATGTGCATCAAATAACCACATCAGTGAGCTTTCAAAACTATTTCATGCACCTAAGAAAATCTTGCCGTGGATATAGTACATAATAATTTGATTTTTCTTACTTTAACTTGAAGCAGCGATGAAAATAGGATGGCCGATACTGCACAACATGTTTTGTGCTATTCCAATCTGTAGCTCATAGCTTGGCATAGAGTGCAAGGGTAAGAGGCCAGGTATACCCAAGAAGATGCCCAAAAAGGCATCAACATTCACCTGTGTGCATTCACACATGCCAATTACTATGCACTTCAGATAATCAATCCGAACATTGCTGTGAAAGCTTACCTGACTGGGTTTGATATGTTAACTCTAATTATGAAAATCAGATTATAAATAATTTATTATGTATCAGTACAATAGCTTAATAGTGTTGCATTTATTTGATGCATGATCTCTATTCTTTCACCATTTAAAAATATGAATACTGTCAAGAAGCTGATACTCATAGCTTTAAATCCCTTTCTTCAAGTTCCTAATGCAAATCAGAGCATAGACATTCTATTCAAAGATTTAAAATGCATTTTTGTATAGCTTTCAGGTGCTAGAAGCAAATATCACAGCAGCATAATGAAAATCAGAAAGCAATAGAGGCAAAATGGAACCATTTTTCTCTGCTAAGTGGAATGCAGAGCTCATTCTTAACTCCAAGAACTGGTGGAACTAAGTGCAGAACTTCCCACTGGGGCGCCCAGGAGCTGTCGTGATAGTTTTCTTTAGTTGCCTGCTGCATCTTTGGAGTCATGGTCACTGAAGGCCTATTTCACTCACTTTTAAAATACAGGTGACAAGATCAATGAACTAGGTAAAATTTGAGCAATAACTGAATTTTTATAGTGTCACTAATAAGACACTAAGTCTATTGTAATTACTTCTAATTATTTGTGAATGTATGTTTGTGTTTATATGTATGTAAACATGAAAAATAAGTATTGGATAAAATGCAAGAGGAAATGTGAATTGTAAATATATTTTGATAATGAAAATCTGCCCATATGTAACAAGATTACATGTACACATCTTTCTTCTATTAATCTCATAAAAATAAAAGTATTAGCGTAGAATGGTACCTATGCGAGGATGATTAGTATAGCTTTGTTCATGATAGCAAAAAGGAGACAGGCAAAGATTCTCAGTAGGGTTACAGACAGGTAAACAGTGCTTCATCTGGTGGTGCACCCCCTATGGAGCATGTGTTAGCCTGTGCTAGATTTGGAGGGATTTTACTTGTTCAAACCAGCAAAAACAGTTTTCTAACATTTCTTGTGGTTGTGGTGAAGAGGGATGGAGAAGAGAGGAAAAGAACAGGGGTGGATAATGTAACAATTATGTGGTTTTAAAATATTCTCAATAAAACATATGTAAAATATTATTGTATTTCTTCAAAATCTTATGCACAAGTGTGGATATGTAGAATGTGAAGAGATGTATAGTCTGATAGGTGTAAGTCTGAAAGATAGCTAGTGAAGTGTTAATAATGATTGTCCTGAGTTACTTTCAATTTCCAATTTTTTTTGTTTTGGTTGAGTACTTCATAATGGCATATTTTATTTGCCTAATGAAATTAAAAAGAGATTTAGAGAATTATCAGTAAAACAGCAGTTTCGATATAGTAAAAAAATGTTTTTAAAACCCTCTAAAATTTGTAACATATAAAATACAGAAACAGATAATTGAAAGGTCAAAAATAGTGCTATTTTCAAATGTGAGGCTTAGCATATACTCTCGACAACCATTAACACCTGTTTTTTTATTTTAAAGCAAAAAATAAAAATAAAAAACAATAAAACAATGATATAGAGTTTCAAAACAAGATAACCAGAAATTAACAGTGGTTAATACATTGCATGTTGTTATCTTCAAAGTAGTTGCTCAGATATAAGATATAGGCATGCAAAGTTGATCAAACAATGTAAGTACAAACTGTTCTTCTCCATGAATTAGTAATTAATAGTAGTATAACTATCTTAGCTATCTTGTATATATATATATATATTTTTTTCTTTTCTTTTCCTTCTTTTCTCCTTTCCTCCATTCCAGTTGTTCTTTTCTTTTGAGGTTTCTTTCCCTTTCATTACATCTATTCCTTTTCACTATATCTATTGTGCATTTTGGTTGTTATCTACTCTTTGAGTTTTTTACACTAGGGAGACAATATGATGTTTACACATGCTAGCTGGTTTATTTTACTATTTCATTTAGAAGTATGGTCTCAAGTTGCAACCATTTACCCATAAAAGACTCAAATTTATCCATCTTTGTAGCTGAGTAATACTCTATTGCATAGAAATAACACACCTTTTTATTCTTTCCTCAGTTGATGGGCATGAGTTGTTTCCAAGATATAGCTATTACAAATTGTACTGCTATAAACATGGGTGCACATAGAGTGCTGTGGCATGATGTTTTTAATCTTTCTGGGAAAATACACAGAAGGGGAATACCTGGGTCAAATAGGGCCGCTAAGCCTACCTTTTAAGGAATCTCCACACTGATTTCCACAGTCAACTGACAACACTTTTTAAAATTTGGAAAATATAAAACACATACACGAAAGGATTTGGATCACTCTGTGGCAAAGTGTATGTGGTTGCATGCATTGAGGCCGTAGGTCCAATTCCTAGCACACACATATGTATACACACGCACCCATGCACACACACACATAGACACAGACAGACAGACACATACAGAGAGAGAGAAAAAGAGAGAGACTGACAGGGACAGAGACAGAGACAGATAGAGACAGACACAAAGAGTCAGAGAGACAGAAAAGAAGGAAGCAAAATTTTATAAGCTATTTATATTGAGCTGATATATAATAGCTCAGGTACCAGTGGACAAATTGCACACCTCAATATTATTTAAGAACCAAATACAACATCTGTGAAAATTGGATATTTAAATTCTGATATGTGAAATTCTGATATAAAAAGTCCATATGACCAGCAGAACATGTTCTTGAGGAGCAGGAACTATCTCTTGCTCCTTCTGGCATCTCAGTTTCTCCAGCTGGCTTGTTTCTTCTTTCATTTATTTATTCAACAAATTTTATTAAGTACCCACTGTATTCTAGGTCTGTTCTAGACTTTCAGAAGGTGCCAATGAAGAAAGAAACAAAGTTCCTGAGTCTTTGGAGTTATTTTTTAATTATTAAAATCTTTTTTATACAATTTTCATTGGTTTCCAGGAAGTCAGTAATGAATATAAGTATTGCCTTAACTTCCTTCTGTTATATTTTATTTTGTTTTATTTTATCTATATTGATACTGGGAATCAAACTCAGGACTTCGCATTTGTTAGGCAGGCACTATGCTACTCAGCTACATCCCTGGCCGTATAATATTTATTTTAACATGTAGATATGCTCTAGTCAGAATTACAGAAATTAGATAAATCATTTACATTTCATATTTATGAACATTTAATTATTTACTTGAGTAATCTTGCATAGCTATACAGGGTAAAATAGTCATCATAAACTAATGACAGAAATGAGTATATAATAAAAGTATTGTCTTTCTATAGGCTATGATAAAAAATTTAAGCAAAATTAATTTTGAACTTATTCAGAATTGAATTTTTGAACCCCCTTTTTCCTATTCTTTGCATGCATCAATAATTATTTTTATTTTAAAGAAAATAAAACGTAACAAAATAAAACAGAATAAAGTTGATCAAAATAAAACAGTGAAAGTGATACAGAACTTCAAAGCAGGATAATAGGAAATGAAAAATGATTACCATAATGCCTCTAGCTATCTTCAGTATAGTTGTCCATACCATCAGACATAGTAAAATTAAATAAAACAAAAGAGAATAGAGTCAATCAAACAGAACATTGAATAAAACAAAACAATACATCAGAACAAAACAAAACAGGGACAATATTGGATTTCAAAAACAAGACAGAAGGAATTCCCCCATAACTGCTGTATTTCACACTGCTGTCCTCCTAACAGATGCTCAGACTACCAGACTTAGGCCTGCAAAGTCAATCAAACAATACCAGCATTTAGCTGTTTTTGTACCTCGGCTGCTGTCAACTTAGCCTGTCCTCCTAATCAACCAGTTGCTTATGGATTGGGGGCAGCATTCTTGATTCTTAGTCCATGGCTCACAGGAAGGGCAAATTGGCTTGTTTCTCCTACTAGACCCAGCATGGCTTCTGCCCACTAAAGGGAAGGGCAAACTGGTTTGTCTCTCTTCTGGGGCTCCCCATGGTTTGTGCAGCTCAAAGAAAAGGCAAACTGGCTTTTCTCTTTTTCTGGACTCCATGTGTTTTACACAGCTCATGGGAAGTGGCTTCTGGTTTTACTCCTCCTGGACTCAGCATGGCTCCTGCAGACTCATGGGAAGGGCAAACTGGATTGTCTCTCTTCCTGGGTCTGGAAAGGCAAAGTGACTTCTGGTTTTACTGCTCCCAGACCCAGCATGGCTTCTGCTGACTCACTGGAAGAGCAAATTGGTTCATCTCTCTTCTTGGGCTCAGCATGGTTTATGCCTGTATCAATAAATTTTGACACTTGAAACATGGTTTTATCAACCTTATATACTATACAATCTCTTAAAAGAAAAAGAATGGGCTACCCTGGCTGTGTATGAACCCTGATTAGGAATCAGAAAACTTGGTTTATTTAGTTTTCTTCTAACTAGTTCTAAACCTGGACAAATGTAGCCAGAATCCTCAAACCATTTTGAATTTTTTGCCACTAAAATTGGAATTATAATATTTGCTCTGTGCATATTACCAGACAAGGAAGAGCTAATAAATTAATATGGGTTTTTATAACTTGAAAGTACTTTTTATATAAAGTATAATTTTTACAAAGTGTCTTACCAATATTGTATAGTCATAAATAATGTAATTTTAAATTCAGAAAATTAAATTACTGATAACTTTCAAATATGCACTACATTAATTAAATGAATACAAGAACCATGCAGCAGTGTACACCATAATTCCAGCATTCTGAGAGGCTAAAGAATCACTAGTTCAAGCCCAGCCTAGGTAACTGAACAACTTAGCAAGATGCTGTCTCAAAATAAAAATAATGGATGAAAAAAATCAAGGATGTAGTTCAATATGAAGGCCCTGGGTTCAGGCCTCCAAAAATTAAAAAAAAAAAAAACAGGAAGAGAGATAATAAGAGGAAAAAGGAGAAGGGAGAGGAGGAGGAGAAGGAGGAGGAGAGGTAGGGGAAATGGGAGGGAGAGGTAGTAAGAGACAGAGAAAAAGGGGAGTGAGAAGTAAATAGAAGAGAAGGGAAGGGGAGGACAGGAGAAGAGAGGAGAGGAAAGGAGAGGAGAGGAGAGGAGAGGAGAGGAGAGGAGAGGGGAGGAGAGGAGAGAAATTGAAGCTACACAAGTCTTAAAAGTGTTATAAGAACCATTTAAGAATTCAGTTCATTGTCTCATAAAATTTAAAAGTCTTGAAAAAACCAAACGATATATCCAAGTTTGAAAGACAGTAGTTCTTTTTGGTAATTTTCTGTGAGAATTTAATGAGGAAGACTAAATATTTAAAAAGTAAGACACTGTTCAATATAAGAGATCGAAACCAATGATAGGCATTTATATATGCTTAATGTATTATCCCAATCACTTGTACATTCTATAGAATAAAAATTATAAATAAATATTTCAAAAGAAAATAAAAGGATCACCATTTTTTGGCTTCACAAACCTTCCATGCCTCCTCTCCTCTGCTTTTCTTAGACATAGCAATAACTGAAAACTGGGAAACTAGAGAAAGAAAAAGGCAAACATGAAGCCTCTTCCACCCAAGGCTCACTTTGGAGCTTGCTTTTCCCATATCCCTTTCTTCTGCCACTGAGAAAGTGTTCTCCTGGGGGCATGGTCCTTCTTCCAGCCATTGGAGCCAGACCCTTCATGTGCTAAACCAGTAAAGGCCCGTTCTTGGCTCTTGTAAATTTCCCCAGTCTGCTAAACCCTCTCCATGTTGGGCTGTTGTGCAATTTGGTTTGACACAAGGGTAGTGATGGAGGGGGAGAGGAATGTGGGCCACTCTGTCTCACAATGATAAATGAAATGACATTCTTACAGCACTTTAGGATGTTCTTACAAAATATACCTTTGTAAATATGAGGTATTCTAAAAGGCCAGTGACTGCAACTTCTACTTAAAATAAAAACCGCTGACAACAATTTCAACCCTAGAAAGTAAACACATCAGCTTGAAATTGAAGTGCACTCTGTCCAGTAGTGGCAGGCTGATGGGGTATCTTGGTCTTCACTGCAAATAAGGCGAAGTGTTAGTGCGGATCACTACACAGTTCCATCTTCTGCCCACTCTACCCTGCTATTTAAAAGCATCTAAAGGCAGTGGCCTGGTACTGCATTCTTTGTGAGCCAAGAAAATTTTTAAAGTGTAATTCTGTCTCAGAACTCCCAAGAGGATTGTGGTCTATCTCAAGAAAGGTAAGATTAGAGGTGCCCCGGGGGTCCTGAACTGCAGCAGCACCCATGTCTGCTCCTGTGATTGATAACAGTTCCTTGGTGCACATGAAAGCTTAAACATTAGAATCTGAAGCCAGATTAAAGTGACACTCTTGGAACCCCTAATAAGACCCTGTTATAAAAATAGGGGTGTATCAGTGCAAAGGCTTTGAGCTGAATTCCCAGAACCACAAAAAGAGAAAAAAAGAAGAAAGGAGAGAGGGAGGAAAAAGGGAAGACACACACACAGAGTGAACTTTATTCATTTATTCACTTCTAGACATTTTATCTATATTTAACCTTCACATTTTATAAAGTAGGTATTATTAATCAGAACACATTAGAGCAGGAAATAAGTAGACCACTTGCCTCTAGATGAGACAACATGAAAGTTTTATGTGATTATTAAAAATAACAAAAAGTTGTCTTTCTTGTGATTTTTGAGAAGTGAAGTTTGTCACCTATTAATCTGTCTTTAATTACTTAATTTTATCAATGGAGAAACAGACTGTACCAAAGGTTAGGTGATTTACTCAAATTGTTGATGTAGAAATGAAAGCCTCCAGGTTCATTCCATCTTGCTTTCTTAGGTGTTTTAAAGAAAAGCATTTCGAACTGGATTTTGAAATGTGTTCATCTATAGTCACCACATAATAAAATAAAATAAATATTCAAAATAAATCTTTAGGTAAATGACTAAAGTGATCATGAGAAAGTCATAAAGCATCAAAATGGTACCACTAAAAACATGTTTATTCTTCTTTATTTCTTTTTAGAGTTTGGTTTTAGGAAATTCAACAAGTGGGAATAATATAATGACACTGGACAGACTCCAGCTGTTTCCAATGTGGTGCCAAATGAGGAAGCAATTATTTTAAGAAAAAAGGAGGCCTAGCTCAGACTATTTAGAAATTGTTGTATTTTCTTATTGCTTTTCCCTATGTTCTTTTAGAAATCAATTTTAAAAAACAGTTTTATGTTATTTTAGGGAAACTTTTTGTTAAGGTCTCCAATGGTTTACATGTTGTTTTCTCGGGGCAGATAGATGATAGGTTTGACATGCTTCCTGCAATATAGACTTCAAATATAGGGATCTGAATAGTGAAAAGATCAAAGAATTTGTCAGATAGTCTTAGCATTTCCTCACGTTAACCCAATGACATATGACATATATCGAGAGGAAAGCAAGAGCTTGTTCTCTGACAAAACCCAGCCTTTTTACAAGCTCATCAAAGCAGAGAACTAGTAACAGATTTTTAAAAGAAGATCTTTCTATAAAACACAACGATGACAAATCCGGTCCTAGAGCCCTCTGGGAATTTGCCTACCAGAAACCAATATATTGCAGAAACATTCCTTTTGAACAGTTTCTTCCCATTTCACAATATCTACTGTACATTTGGATCTTATTTACTAGTTCAGCTCTTATACTAAGGAGACAATATGATGTTTCCATGTGAATCTGATTTCACTTTATGAATATGGTCTCAGGTTGCATCCATTTACCTATAAAAATCTCAAGCTTATCCTTTATGGCTGAGTATTACTCTATTGTTTAAAAAAAGCCACATCTTCTTTTAATCTATTTCTCAGTTGGCTGGCATTTGGGCTTGTTTCCAAGATTTAGTATTACAAACTGTGCTTCTATAAATAAATATGGTGCCCATATATTATTGTGGTATGATGTTTTTAATTCTTCTGGGAAAATACCCCAAAAAGGAATAGCTGGATCAAATAGGACCTCTAATCCTAGCATTTTGAGGAATCATCACACTGATTTCCACAGTGGTTGCACCAGTCTGCTCTCCTACCAACAGTGGAATAGGGTTCCTTTTTCCTCACAGCTGCTCCAGCATTTGTTATTGGCTTATTTCTTGAGCATCACTAGAATTTAAAGCAAAGGCAGATTTGTTGCTTTCTTGATAATATCTATTCTTTGTGGGGTGAGATGGAATCTCAGAGTTGTTTTAATCTGCATTTCTTGAATGACCAGTAATGTTGAACATTTGTATTTCTTCATCTGAGAATTGTTTATTCATCTCAGATGCCCATTTTTGGATTGAATCTTTAAATCTGGCAGGTTTGATTTTTTGGAGTTCTTTATATGTTCTCATTATTATTTTTTTTAAAGAGAATAAAACAAAAGGGGACAGATCTAAGCAGATCAGAACAGAACAATGTAAGCAACACAGCACTTCACAACAAGACAATTGGATATTAACAGTAGCTATCATAATGTCTCTTTCTTTGAAATAGTTGAGCTTAGCTTTACACACAATAGTGTCAAACATAACAAAGTAGAATAAACAGCTCAAGAGAATGGAAGTATTCCAAGACATTCTGAACCATATAACCAAAGATGAACAATGGCTGCTATATTATCTCATTTTCCATAAAAAATTTGTTTTTACTATCATACATATTAAAATCCAATAACACACAATGTGATAGAACTAATGGTAATAGAAAAACAAAACCATGGTAAGATGATATTAAATCAACACTGGCTATCATACTTGTCTTGTCTTCAAAGTAACTATTCATATGATCACATATATTAAGATCAAACAAAACAGAATAAAACCATTCAAACCAATGAATGAAGACATACGACATCAAAGCATTATAATGGTGAACCATGATTTCCATAAAATCTTCTGTACTCTTACTATTTCTTACACTAGGGAGACTATATGGTATTTATACATGTGAATTTGAATTATTTTACTTATGAATATAGATTCAAGATGCATCCATTTATTTATAAATATCTCAATGTGATCATTCTTTATAGCTGAGTAGTACTCCATTGTATAAAAGTACCACAATTTTTTTTATCCATTCCTCAGTTGATGGGCACTTAGGTTGTTTCCAAGATCTGGCTATTACAAATTGTGCTGCTATAAACATGGGTGCACATATATCACTGTGATAAGATATTTTCAGATCTTCTGGGAATATGCCTAAGAGTGGAATAGCTGGGTCAAATGGGACCTCCATCCCCAGCTTTATGAGGAATCTCCAGATTGATCTCCACAGTGGTTGCACCAGTCTATACTCCCACCAACTGTGGAGAAGAGTTCCTTTTTCCCCACAGCCTCTCCAGCATTTGTTGTTGGTAGTTTGTTGATCCTGGCCATTCTTTCTGGAGATGGTATCTCAGTGTGGTTTTAATTTGCATTTCTCTAATGACCAATGATGATGAACATTTTTTCATATGTTCTTGTTATTAACCCTTTGTCTGAGGAACATCTGACAAACACTTTTTCCCATACTGTGGGCTGTCTCTTTACTCTGTTGGTGGTTTCTCTTGCTGTGCAAAAGTTTTTTTAATAAGACGAGAGTGTAGTTGTTGATTCTTTGTGATAGTTCTTGTGTAATCAGTTTTATTCATAAAGTGTTTGCCTACACCAGTGTCTTCAAAAGTTTTACCTATTCTATCTTACAACAGATTTAATGTTTCTGTTATAATATTGAAATCTTTGATCCTTTTCAAATTTAGTGTATGGTTAAAAATATGGGTCCAATTTTAATCTCCAGCATGTGCAAAGCCAATGTTTACAGAACCATTTATTAAAGAGGCTTTCTTCCAGGCAATGTGTTTGGCATGTTTGTCCAAGATAAGATGACTGAGTATATCTTGAGTTGTTTCTGTATTTTCTAATCTGTTCCATTGATCACTGAGTTTTCCCCTAGCATCAAACTGTTTATATCACAGTAGCTTTAGAGTATAACTGCAAGTCAGGGATTGTAATGCCCACTACTTTGCCTTTGTTGCCTAGAATTGACTTTGGTATTTCGGTAGTCCAAGAAGTGTAATTCTTCATATTATCCAGATTATTTTTGTCTACCGTGCTATAACTTCTTGTATTTCTTTTCAACTATGTCATTTTACCTTGTCTTTATCCTCTTTATTTCTTTCAGCTATATTTCTCTCTGCTAAATATCTCTTCTATATTATGTTCTTGATTTTGTATTAGTTTTATCACTGCATTTTTCTGTTCTAGAACAAAACAAAAATTAACTTATGACAACCTCTCGATACCCAGAACATAACTCTAGATACAAGTTCTAAGGTCTGTTTTGGCTTCAGATCTTCATATTTTATTTTCAGGAAGTCATGCTTATTAGGGGTAGGTGTAGGAAAATTCAACTGAAGGATTTAATAAGAAAGTTTCATATAACATAATGAAACATGTGAGCTGCACCCTGCAATAGGCAGATCTGGGGAATTGTTTTGGAATAAGAAGGATTTAAAAGTTAAGAAGCTTAAGAACCTTAACATTTTTAACCTTAACACTTGTTCAAAAGTTTTAATCTCACTATGCAGAGTCACTCTGAGGTCAAAATCCAGCCTCACAATTTATGCAAGGAGACCTATATTTACAGATGCCTGACTGGTAAAATTCTAAGATTTCCTCATTTTTCCTCCAAATATGCACAAATTTGTTTTAGCAAGGCCAATCACAACAGCAAATTCCACCCTTAGCTTTCTATTTAACACTGTCCTGATGCTTCCACTTCTACTGCACATAAATTTAAAGCACTGTAATAGTTGAAAGCAATTTGGTGAGAACCAAAGTTAGCAATTCATTTTTGTGAGCACTCTTGAGATCAAGAGATAAGTAAGCAGTTATCTCTTTTCTGCTTTTCAGAAATAAATAGCACATTTATTTATGAGTAGCTTTGTCTGTAGGTTATAGAAAGCTCAAAAGATTTGTTTCTCTCCAGTATACAGTCAAGAGGCAGGCAGTCTGGATTCTCACGAAGGCTCCAAGATGCTGCAATCTTGTTGATCTGATAGTCCTGGAGGAAGATGGCTACAGGAGTGTCAACCATTAGATCTGAATTCCAGCCACTAGAAAGGAAGGAAAAAAGAGTTGAATACCTATCTGATTTAAGGAACTTCCTTGAAAGGGATAAGTGTGGTTGAAACAAAAAGAAGTTTGAGAGAGACTAATGGCAATGTATCTTTATGGTAATAATTTAAACATTCAGTAGGCATTTTGATTATCCCATGTGTTATAGTTCATGTTTGGATGTCCCCCTAAAGCCTCATGCAGTCACAGAGACGGCAGAGTCTAGTGTTTGTGATTGGTTCATTGTCTAGTACTGGGATTGGCCGTGTGAGTGCTGTACTCATCCAGGGGCCAGTAGCCAGCACACAATATAAGGGAAGGAAGGAGACATGCTTTCCCCTTTAGCCCTTTTGTTCTTCTCTTCTGGTATCTGCTGCAGTTGCCATGTTGCCCCTTAGCCATGCTATCCTGACTTGGAGCCAGCTGATTATGTACTGAAACCTCCATGAACTGGGAGCTAAATAAACCTTTCCCTACTTTGGGCTTTAAGTATTTTGTCTTGGCAAAAAGAGAAAAGTAACCAACACATCAGGTATGTAGTTCTCCAAATCATGAACACAGGTTTCCATTTTCTTTTATTTGCTGTTAGGTCTTCTGACTTCTGTCAGTGCTCCAACTTAGAAGACACTTAGAGATGTAGCAGCTGCATATCATTTTTAAAGAAGAGATAAAAATTCCCTCTGGAGAATTTTAATATATTTGACATTTCTTTCAGGAATGTGAAGTGGGTAACCACTCTTAAATAAATTTGATATGCCCTAGAGGAAAGCAGGCAACTATCTTTTCCTGAAAACCAACTAAAAAAATAAATCACACATTAATTATCACACATTCATTTTTTCTAATAATATAAAGTTATACATTTAATTTAAGCAACAAAACCTTTACTATTTATGCTGTTTTCTGTATACACACACTTGTGAATTTTCTATTTTCCTCCAGAAATCCTTCATTAATGATGGCCTGTATTCCACTGTTTTTAGCTTAGCTAGTTTTTCCAAATGCTTCTGTGATATTGTTATACAAAGTGTGGGCTTTATTTCTTTTACTCTTTCTATCCTTCATCATTTATTAATGAGACAGATTGCATGATGAAGAGTTGTCAACATTATCATTTTTCTATATTTACAGGTACAATATCCACACTGAAGTGGATTTGTTACCTAGTAGCCCTAAATGATCTTTCTTTTTCCAGCTGCATTTCCCTCCATTATTTACTGTGCCTCCCAATAGCTTATCATCCACTACAGTATACTCTCCTCTCTCCCATTAATTTCCTGAGACAGATTTCCACTTAAAAGACAAGGAAACTATTAGATGGAGAGGATCCACAAACCAACAGTGCACAAGGTCTTCTGCACAGAGATACATTTACCCACTGTGGGTTAACACAGTCACAAAACCAGTGAGTCACTATCCATGGGAATAAGGCATAATTGCATTTGAATTGGAGGAATCTATATGTATAACTCTCATTAACACACCTATAATAGAAACTCAGTGTCTGAGTTCATGTGCAGAGAAAAGAGAAGTGGTTATACTCCCTAGTCTAATGTACAACATGGATTCATATCTTTGAGTTGGAATTTTCATAACTGTTTAATATTACTCTGAGTTGTTCTAGGGAGAAGCAATGTCAAGGAAAAAAAATAGCACTCTGTTTCTGTAAAGCATTCTAGCAGGCCTCAGAGAAGTAGACTACCAGACATTTATTTTGGCAATTATTTAACTAGCTAAAATATGTTTTCAAGTTACATCATGTATTGGTAGTATATTGTTATAACTGACAAAGCCACTGCATATCTTTCTTTATCTTTGCTGTTGTTTTGTTTTGTATTTGTTTTGTTTTTTCTGGTCCCAGGGATCAAAATTATGACCTCATGCTTGCCAGGCAGATGCTCAGGTCACCGAGCTAAACCCCTGGCCCTCTTTGCTATATTTGGAATACAGAAAAGAAGTCAGCATTTCCTTTCATGCTACTATAAAAAAGAATTTCTTGGTTAGACAGCTGTTCTTAAATATATTTTTATTTGAAGATCACACATTTTTATGGATCTTAACATTTAATTTATAATTACCTCATATGATTACAAAGAGTACAAATGACTTCTGCTTTTTGTGTGGTACTGAGGGGTGAGCTACATTTCTAGTTCATTTTGAGACAGGGTCTCACTAATTCACTAAGTTCCCAGGCTCACTTCAAACTTGCCATCCTCCTGCCTCAGCTTCCCAGATTTCTGGGATTGCAATATGTTCCAGACTCACATAATTTCTCAAAAGATATAAAACAATATTAATATGTCATATATGTACTTCATAAATTACCCATCAGTGATAAATAAGCTATTAAGTTTGATTACTGAACCAAACACTACTATCTAAATTATGTGTCTAGGCATTGCAAGGTAGAATTTGATTTAACTTATCTGAAATGAGTTCTGTTCTTCCAATGACCTTATAAGCCCATGCCAAGAGATGAGAATTTTTGAATGAGGGTGTAGGAGTTGGTTGAACTAAAACCATCATGAGAATGTGAAATTTTTGTTACAGTGTGGGCAAATTACTGTAACATAGGCAGTCAAAATGAGCACAGAGAAGCAACTAATTCTGAATCTTAGAATGGAAACTTGATTTTAAACTTTGCAATTATTTTTCATGTATCACCTACTTCATGCTGTTAGATATTTGTTAGGTTGAAATTTGTTGGCCATATCCTTTGCTACTTCAGCCTATACTTATTTCATTCCTATGGCCACCTCTCATATTCTTAGGTCAAAATTGAATCTTGAATTTGGTAATATTATGAATTAGGGTCTTTGGGAAGTAGCTAGATCTGAGGGCAGAGTTCTCATGAATGGCAGAGTTCTCATGAATGGGATCTATGACCTTAGAAAAGAGCCCACGGGCATTCATTTGGCCCTTCTATCATGTGAGGATGAAACAAGGTTTTGGCTGATTATGAGACAGAGTGAGCCCCAACTTTATTCTGAATGTGTTCGTGCCTTGGTTGAAGATTTCTCAGGCCTCTAGAACTGGGAATTGTTTGCAAACCACTGAGTCTACAGGAACTTGTTATAACAGACTTTACAGATGGATGTACTGTGAACTGAAGTTCTCTGAAAAAACGAGATTATTGGGCTGGGGATTTAGCTCAATGGCTTAAGCGCCTGCCTGGCAAGCGCAAGGTTGTGAGTTTGATCCCCGGTACCAAAAAGAAAAACCAAAAAAACCTGATATTATCATGGGCTGGCTTAAGCCCTTTTTAGTGAAACTTTCCTTCTATTTATCTGACCTAACATCCTTATTACTTTTAGGTAAAACTTTTTGACTATATATTGACTATATTGCTGAGCTTAGCAGACTTCCAGTCTCCACCAAATCAAATGCTAAGAATGTTCTAACATAGCATCTGAAACCTACAGAAGAGATTTTCCCATTCTTCTGTGGCCCCTTACCCATTTTATCACTGTTCATCAAATGTATTATTACTCTGTTCTGTGGCTATAAGAATTCATGTAACTTCTTCCACTGTAGAACATGTTATTCAGTGTAAGGAATCTGTTTTTTTTTGGTTATAGTCATTCATATCTGGCTCGAAATCTACTATTTCCTCTAAAGCAGGGTTGTGCTCACTTCAGCAGCACATATACTAATTAGCAGGGTCATTATTTTATGCTGGCAATCTCTTCACAGAAGACATTTACAGTGTGACTACATTAAAGACTCATGCATGTATGACTTGAACCATATTGTTTGGTTGTGTCTAATAGGGCTGAAACAAATACCAATCCAATAAAATTTTCACTTTTGATACATGGGATAACAAAAAGAACAACTAAATACAGTACACATTAATTTCCACCAATATCACCAATTTTTTATTACTATATGTTTGAAGTACATAATTTTACATTCTTTGTGGAAACTTGGAACATGTACGTAACAATTTTGATTCTCATTATTTTTCCCTCCTCTCCCCTGCTTCTCTCCCTCATCTCTTCCTATTTAAGAAAGATGTCTCCCTACTTCCTATGATCCATCTTTTATTTTGCTCTTTATAGGGTTTCTTATCTAAGATAAACTTTGTAATATTTTAGCTTGTGTATCTGATTCACATCACTTAACATTATGGTCTCAAGTTGCATCCATTTTCCTACAAATGACTCAGGTTTATCCTTTTTATGGCACAGTAGTACTCCACTGTGTGTAAATACTACATTTTCTATATCTTTTCATTTGTGATAGACATAAAGGCTACTTCCAAGATTTAGCTATTATGGGCTGGTGCAAGCCATGTGGGGCCTGGGAGAATAAACAAGCCAATTTTCCCTTCCTGTGAGTTGGTGGAAGTCAGGCTGGGCCTGGGAGAAGTAACAAGAAGCCAATTTGCCCTTCCTGTGAGCCAACCATCATGCAGGCTGGAGAAAAGACCCTCCACCTCTATAAGCAACTGGCTAATTTGGAGGACAGATAGCAACTGAGGTACAAAAACATTTAAGTGCTTGGATAGTTTGACTTTGCAGGCCTAAGGCTGGTAGTCTGAGTATCTATTAAAAGAGGATAACAATATGCAGTATAGCAAATATGGGAGATCGCCTTCTGTCTTGTTTTTGAACTCCAATACTGTTCTGTTTTATTTTGTTCCATTATATTGTTTTGTTTCATTCAATCTGTTTTGATTGGTTTTATTCTGTTCTGCTTTCATTTTAATATATCTGATGGTATGGGCAGCAATTTTGAAGATAACAAGAGGCATTATGGTAGCCATTGTAGACTGCCTATTATCCATTTTGAAATCCTGTATTATTTTCACTGTTTTGATTGGCTTTATTCTGTTTTACTTTGTTTGGTTTTATTCTCTTTAAAGTATGCTTTCATTCTTTTGTTTTGATTGGTTTTATTCAGTTTTTCTTTGATTTTATTATGTCTGATGGTAGGGACAACTATTTTGAAGAAAACAAGAGACATTATGGTAGTCATTGTTGACTTGTTATTATCTGTTTTTGAAGTCCTGTATTGTTTTGTTCTGATTAGCTGTTGTTTTTATTCCCTTTAAAATTAAAAAAAAGATTTAGCTATTATGACTTGTGCTGCTATAAACATGGATATGCATGCTTTTAACTCTTTAGGGAACATACCTACAAGGGAAATAGTTGGGTCAAATAGAATTTCTAATTTAGGTTTTTGAGGAATCTTCATACTGATTTCCATAATTGTACTAGACTAAATTCCCACCAGCAATGCAGAAGGGTTCCTTTTTCTCTGTGGTCTCACCAACACTTACTATTTGATTTTTTAAAATAATGGCAATTCTTTTCAGGGGTAAGAAGGAATCTCAATATTGTCTTAATTTGCAGTTCTTTAAAGGCCAGTGATGCTGAACATTTTTAAAAATGTATTTATTAGCCATCTGTATTTCTTCTTTTAAGTGTATTTCATTTCAGTTATCCAATTTTTATTGGGTCATTTAGTTTGGGGAGCCAATTGTTTTCAGTTCTTCATATAACAGTCCTCTGTCTGAGCAGTAGTGCGGAATTTTTTGTTTTGTTTTGTTTTCTAGGTTGTGCCTTCACTCTGGTGGTTGTTTCTTTTGGTGTTCAGAAGCTTTTTAGTTTGATATGATCCCATTTGTAGATTTTTGGTTTTGTTTCCTGTGTGATTGGATTTCTGTTCAGAAGGTCCTTGACTATGTGTATGTCTTCAAGAGTTTTATTTATTTTTATCTTCCAGGGGTTTAACTATTTAACATTTAGATATTTGATTTATTTTAGTTTAGTTTAGTATATGGTGAGGGAGATGAGTCTAGATTCAATCCTCTGCCTGTGAACAGCCAGTTTTCCCAGCACCATTTATTAAAGAGGGTATATTTACTCTAGTTTGTGTTTTTGGCTCCTTGGTCAAAGATTAAATAGTTCAATGTGCCTAGGGTTGTTTCTGCATTTTCTGTTGTGTTCCATTGATTTATGTGTTTTTTGTGCCAGTAACATGCTGTTTTTGCCAGGGTAGCTTTGTAATTAACTTCAATCCACAATTGTTATGCCTCCAGCTTTACTCTTGTTACCCAGGATTTCTTCTGCTATTCTGGGTCTCTCCTGGTTCCTTATGAATCTTAGGATTGTTCCCTCTAGTTCCATAAAGGTGGTTGTCATTATTTTTAGTTGGGATTGCATTAAATCTGTATAACTGTTTTAGAAGTATGGTCATTTTGACTATTGGTTTTGCTACACTGGTTTTGCTATTCAGGAACAGGCACATCCTTCCATTTTCCAATGTCCTCTTCTAGTTCCTTTTTCAGGGCACTGATTTTTGTTGTAAAGATATTTCCCTCATTATTGGGTTAATTCCTTGGTATTTAATTCTCCTAACACCACACATTTTTACGCATGTGCTTCTTGCCAGACTGACATAAATTTTGGGGGGCACAATTCCATAGAGCACATTTTACCAATAAAGAAACTGAGTCATAGAAAGGTTATTTGCCCAATGTAAATGGCTAGTAAATGATACAGCTGCATTATCTGTTGACTTCATTGAATAAGAGATGGAATCATTTTCCTCTACCTTTCTGATTGTTTTTTCTCTGTCTTAAAAACAGCATCCTGCTCCTCTATCCAATTTCTTCCTTTTCTCATTAACATACACTCCTGAGGTCACTGGATTCCAAGGCTTTAAGTGCCATCTGTATGCTGATGGGTACTCAACATACATTTCTAACCGAGTCATCTCCTGATCTCCACACTCACATGCTCTGATTCTTCTGCTGGCACTAGAGGTAACCTTTTCTTCCTTCTTCAAGCTGTCTGGTGTTCGCTTGCAAATCCTTGGCTCTCTTTAACTGGTATGTGCATCACTCCAGTCACATGGTCATCTCCTTCCCATGTGTCTTCACATTTTCTGTGTGTGCCCCTTTTAATCACAGTACCAGGAATGTTGGAGTAAAACCCATGCAGTGAACTCATTTTAACTTGATTACTCTGTCAAAACTTTATTTCCAAATAAAGTCACATTCAGAGGTATTGGGGGCTAGAACTATGCTTTCCTGGAACATTGTTCAGCCTATAACACCAACGTCATAAGAAGGATTTTAATAAGTGAAAGAGAAGGCAGGTGAGTCAGACTCATTCCTTCTGAGAAAGATTGGAACGGGCATTGCTAACGATGAAGGCAGAAGGGCAGAAAGCCAAGGAATGCGGGCAGCTAAAAAGGGAAATACAACTGTCTACAATCTATAGAAAGCCATACAGCCCTGCTGACATTGTTATTTTTTCCCCCAGTGATATCCATTCTGGACTTCTGTAATCCAGAACTATAAAATAATAAATCTGTGCTTTAAACTATCAACTTTGTGGTAATTTGTTATAGTACCAATAGGAAATTAATGTATACAATAAAAGAATTCCTAGTTTAGGGATCTGAGTTGTTGATGAGTAGCTCTTTCTACTTAAAGCACCAGATAGTACCAGGTTCGGCTTTTTTTCCTCTTGATTTGTTCTCTGCTTCCATCACATCCCTTAAGATGTCTTCTTCTACAAACCAAATGTTTGTGTTCCTTTACCCAAATGAAGTCATGAGCCCATGTGAGATGGTATCAGGAGGGGTTCTGAGGAGGTGGCTGAGTCACGAGGCTAGAGCTCTCACAATGGGATTAGTGCCACTGTAGGAGAGAGCGAAAAGTTTTGTCTTTTCTCTACCACATAAGGATATAGCAAGAAAGATGGTCATATGCAAACCAGGAAGTAGACCCTTACCACACACAGATCTGTTGGCATCTTCATCTTAGGTTTCTCCAGAAATGTGACAAGTAAATGTTTCTTGTTTACATTGTCCAGTCTATGTTGGTTTGGTACAGCACTTAGATCTAAGGAAACTTCCTTGACTATTCATTTAAACTACTACGTATCACAATGGATGTTTTATTTTTATCATGAAAGTTATAACTACTTGGTACTTCTTCGAGTCATTATGAAAATGTCAATGAAAGCTAAAACTATTTTTTTTGGTAACATTGTTACAGTTGATACATTGTATCAATTTGAGTTTAGAAGTTTAACTGAGAGACTCAGGAGGGAGTCAGGAACCTTACTTTGTAAATATCCTCAGCCTGTACAAGAGCAGGGAAAGGAGCTTTGGTGAGTGCTACACCAGCCCTGCCGGGGAGAGGGACTGTCTTCTCCCTTTTGGTCTGGTGGCTTTTGCTGGCTGCTACCTTGAAGTGTTGCCCCGGTGCCATGCCACCCTGCCTTGCAGCCAGCTGATTATGGGCTGAAACCTCCAGAAACTGTAAGCTAAATAAATCTTTCCTTCCCTAATTTTGGGTGTTGGGTATTTTGCCCCAGCAATGAGAGAAAAGTAAACAAGACAAACATCAGTATCTAGATTATTGCCTACTACATGCATGGCATGAGCTCAATATTTACTGAATAAACCAATAAGTAAGCAGAGTGTTTATTACATACAAATGTACAAATTTTATCTCATTTAATATTTTCCACAGTCCAGTGAGATAGAGTTCCTATCACCATTTTATTAAACTCCACAAGAACAGGCACGAGTGTAACTGAGGTTTTAGCAAAAGTGGATGTTCATAAACATTAGGAAATATATAAGAACTATACTGAAAGAAATTAAGTAGCCACTGTGAATAACAAATTTAAAAAAGTAGGTATCTGCTATATTAAAGCCAATGGCTTATTATGTTGAAAGACCCCAAAACTAGTTGAAGCCAATCTCTTTCCAGCTGTTTTTTTTTTTTTTTGTACCGGGGATCAAACCCATGACCACACACTTGGCAAGGCAGGTGCTTATGCCGCTGAGCTAAATCCCCAGGCCCTACAGCTGTCTTCTAAACTGTTCCATTTATATGCTTCAGGGTCCCTTGAGCTCAAGATATATAAAACTGAATTTTAAGATCTCTTCCTTAAACGTACTTGGTAAAGACTGCCTGGCTAAAAGAATAATACCAGCTTTTACCTACCAAATTCCTGGCAATCACTTTAGATTTCATCTTTAAACTCTTACAGGTGACTGCTTATTTCTGATTTTTGTTTATAGTAGTTCTTATGCTAATTGCTTTTTCCAGTACCATTACTTAACTGCCTTCTGATTTGTCCAATACTACTACTTCTACAATAATCTTTTCAGCAAAAATGGGCATGCTACTAACTTGTTTAAAATTTAATGGCTTTGTACAGTATTTGATAAAACACTAAATAAATGCTTTGCCAGAGTATGAGAGGTTTCATATGATCTATGCCCTGCCTGCTCTAACATGACTGTCCTTTCACCACGTCTTGCTAGTTTCACAGAAAGTCAACCTCCTCTCTAAGAAAACTTCCATATACTTGTTCATCCTTCATGTCTCTGGCTGCCTCCCCCAATCCAGGTTATTCTAATCATCTTGCTTTTTTAATTCCACGAATTGCATTTTGTTTCCTTTATAAGCTCCACAAGGGCAGGTTTTGTGTCTCTCTTTATTCAGCACTGAGTGCTCAGCATCTGATATGTGCCTATCTCATGGCAAAGGCATATTAACTATTTCAATTACAAATATTTTCTATGGTTTGAATGTGTTCCCTCAAAGTCCTTGTACTGGAAATGTAACCCTAAAATTTGTACTTGCGTATTATTTAGGAGGGGTCTGGAGAGTAACTAGGACTAGAGGTCATAAAAGTGGGGCCTCCAAGATACTAGGAGTGGCTTTATAGGAGAAAGAGAGACTCACACTGGAAGTGTGCTCTGTCTTGCCATGGGATGTTGTCCATCAAGTTGTGATGCAGGAAGAAGCCCTCACCAGGTGCTGGGTTATGCATTGTACTTTCCAACCTTCAGAGTTATGAGCCCAAAAAATTCTTTATAAATTACTTGGTCTCATGTATCCTGCTATAGCAACAGAAAATAAAACAATATTGAGTAACAGTCTATTGTGTATTTGAGTGATTTTTGTGTGTCTATTTTGATTGGCACGATGGCAGATAAAGAAGGAAGTTTGACATTGAGAAAAACTTGAGGCAAAGTAAAGAAAAAATGAGTGAGAAAGATGAGTCATAAAAGTTACTAAAGACAGTTATGGAACAATGAGAAGGCAGGGAAGGGCCTTGCATGGGTTTAATGGTGGCCACACCAAAGATAAATTCATATCACATCCCTAAAAGCTGTAAACATTACTGTATTCTTTCTCTAAAATTGCTGGAACAAAGTACTATATAAATTGTGTATTGTAAAACATTATAGTTTCTCAGTTCAGGAGGTCATAAGTCTGAAAGATATTGGTAGGATTTGTTCCTGCAAGAAGCATTAAGGAAAACATTCCATGTCTCTCAGCTTCTGGTGGCTGGTAAGCATTTGTGGTATTCCTTGGCTGGTTGACACAACAGTCCAATTTCTGTTTTCATCTTCACATAGTGTTCTCTGTGTGTGTCTTATGTGTTTGCATAATCCAGGACCTGCCTTAATCCAGTATGACCTCATCTCAACTACACCTGCAAAGATGTTGACTTCCAACTAAGCTCAAATTCTGAGATTTCAGTAGCTCATGAATTGTTGGGGGACACTATGCAACATAGCAGTTACCTAACTTGGAAAAAGGATATATGTAGATCTAATTTAAGGATCTTGAGAAGAGATTCTGGATTATGAGTAGACTGTAAATCCAAGGACAAATGTTTTTAGAAGACACACACACAACAGGAGGTACAATCTAATCACAAATGCAGAGACCAGCATGATGAAACCACCAGACAGATATACAGAAAAGAATGTGATGTGAAAACAAAGACTGAGACTGCAGCGCTGCAGGCTAAACCAAGGAAGCTATTAAGCAACACAGCCACCAGAAACCGGGGGAGGTAAGTGGGATTTCCCTCTACTGCCTTCAGAGGGTGAGTGACCCCACCAATACGTTGATTTTGCTTTTGGTGGTGGTGGGGTTATGTCTTTTCTGTTTATCTACACTGACATGTAACAGCACAAATTTATGGAGTACAGTGTGTTACTTTTATACCTGTAAATACTGTGTAATCATCAAATCAGGATAATTAACACATCTATCACTTTGAAAATTTCTTTGTAGTGAAACATTCAAAATTTTAGTTATTTTGAAGTAACTATTTATGAACTAGAGACATTGTATGGTGCAAAATTTAGAGAAGTATAATCATAACGTGTAACATAACTAAGAAAAAATCTTTTAACAGCTGAAATAGGAGTGTATTTTTATAGCAAATATCTGGGTTTCAGCCAAACAAAAACAGCTGTGCATCAGCCAATTCCAGGGCCCCCACGGATCAGACCAGGTCTAAAGGCCCCACCATAACAAAGCAAGTTATTTCTATACTTCATATCCATATGCAGCTACAAAAGCACATTGCCCTCAGTACAAAATGGAGCACTCTGAACCCCTTTCCATCTCAAGTGCTGCCCAATTCAGGAACTGTTCTTTGCTCAAAATGTTAAAAGCTTTTAACACATAAGAGCACTGCAGGTACCAAAAATGCAAAACACACAGACTGTCATTATTTTTCACAGAATCAGCAGATATGTATCACCTGTTTCTTTTGAGAACATTTATTTCCCTGTTACTTAGTTTTAGTTGCTGGATTATCCAGAACTTTAATCTTGCTTTTTCCTCCTCCTGACTTAAAGGTTTGTCATCCACTATGACTTCATAGGCAACACTGCCATCCTGGTCAACTCTACTCTCAACTGTCTTGGCAACTCTCTTTTCAACAATCCTCTTCTGAATCGGCCTGATTCATGGCAAATGAGGGCACATTCATTGATATAATTTTGCCATGGGTCACATTAATAGTTTCAATATTGAGGCAACTATGGGGAGCAGCTTCAGTTTCTTCTCTTAGTGTTTCATGTCCCTGGGCATCTGTGGGAGGAAGTTGTGAACTTGGCCTAGTAATGCACTCCTCTCCACCCAACTTGTTTGAACAGCAGATTCTGTCTGGAGTTAAGAGTTGCCCTTTACCTGCAGTCAGCAGTTCTATGGACACTGACACCTTGAGGCACTCTTAGGTGGGTTATGAAGAACTTGGGCTGGTGTGGGACTTTTTGTGGACCTCAGTGCCTCTGTTGACACCTTGATTTTGGATTTCTGTTGTCCAGAACTGTGAAACAACCCATTTTTCGCATTTGAAGGCATGTAGTTTTGGGTAATTATTGTGGCAGTTGTAATAAACTAATACAGGCCTTAACTCAATAGAAGTCACATCGAACTCTTCTTTTAAGTAATAAAATGAAATAAAAAAAAAAAGAAAACCTTTAGATTCTACCCTACACAGATCAGTCATTAATAAATGTAAGCTTTTTTAAGCTAGGAAGATTCTATCAAAAATACATAGAAACTATGTTTCACATATATCCACTTATAACTATTTTATAATTAACATCGGATTTTATGATAGTTCATGTGCTTCTTGCTTTTATAAATTGTGTTTCTGTCTCCCTATTAAGTTATCTTGAGATTTTTTTTTTTTTACAACACCTCAAGTGTTATAACACTGGGTATGTAACCTACAAACACTAATACGGCTCAGTTTTTGGAATCAAAACTGTTTTTTTCAAGACAGAGAAATTAAATAGAGAAACTTACACGATGTCTCTTTTTCAAGCCTTGAATGAATTCAGAATTAGTTTAGTATCAAGAGTCCCTTCCAAACTTTCAAGTTTCACAACCATTCAATTGGCAGATGCCAGGCCACTTCAAATTGTCACACAGAATTTTCTTTACTTGGGGGCATAACCGTGGGAGCTCATGCTCCCGTAGTTCTAAAGGCAGGAAGTCCATTCAAGAAACCGAGTGTCACAGGTCACCAGGCAACACTTTAAGGAAAACACAGGGGCCTGACCCCAGGACCCCACGCCCCTCAGAAGGGGTGCCTGGTCCCTCCCCAGAGTTCTGCTGCAGCTCTGGGGGTCCCCGGGGAGGGAGGGATGTGGGGCGTGTGAACCAGACCTGGACTCGCGACTGGAGACCCTGCTTCACCACCTGCAAGTTTCTGCTTGGCGAGTAGCTCCGCACCGCCACTCGCCCTCCAAGTCCTCCTACTCCCGGGGCCGGGTGTCGTCCACCTGCGACCAGGTAAGGTTCGGCCCGCCTTCACGGAAGCAGAGGGTGCTGGAAGGCTTAGGCGTCAGTCAGGAATACAGCTTGCAACCCTCGCCCGGGGTCTGAGCTCCTCCGCTCCCGCGCCCAGTCCCTGCGGACCGCCGAAAGCGCCCAGCTTCCCTGTCCGCCACCCCGCGAGGAGAACTCAGAGCCTGGGAGAGGCCGCCCCCCCCGCGCGACGTCACGCCGCCAGCCGGGCCCGCCGTAATGCCCCGAAGAGGCGCGCCTCAAACTGCAGCCCCGCAGGCGCACCTCAAGGGAGGAATTCCTGTCCCGGCCGCACACCCGCCCTTCCCGCGAGCTCCCGTCAGGCAGAAGGGAGCTTGCGGTGTGTGTGTGTGTGCTCTAGGGGCGCGGCCGGCTGTGCCCGAAGGTTTGTTGTAAGCGAGACTTGCTGAGGCTCGGGAAGGCTGTGGCGCCTCACGACGCTTGCCCACCCCTCTTTCCGAGGAGGGGGCAGATCGAGGCGGTAGCTGGTCTGCTAGTCCTCCCGGTTGGCTGTCCTTACTTCCCCAGGCGTCTGTGCTTACAAGTGTGGCCCAAGGGTCCCTTTCAGATCCTCGGTACGTGAAGATCCCGCGGTCGGAGCGGCTGTGCGCGGGCTGCTGCGCGCCTCTTAGGCGGCGCGTGGTAGCAATGGCGGCGCTCTATGAGACTTCCCCGTCACTGGATACTACTACTCCCAGCCCTCCTCCCGGCCGCCCGAGTCGCCCTCCGCGCTTTAGTTTACAAGTGGCAATTTGACTTGCTCTGCTGCATGTCTGGAGGCACCGAGCAAAGTGTGGAGACGCCCCGGGGATTAAAGCATCGCAGTTTGCCAAGAAAAAAAGCCAAACAGATAAACAAAACCCACCCGCCCTAGCAAACATGAGGCTGCTGGAGAGAATGAGGAAGGAATGGTTCATGATCGGAATCGTGGTGGCCATCGCCGGAGCAAAGCTGAAGCCGTCCGTGGGAGTGAACGGGGGTAAGAGCCGCGCCTCTCCGGCTGCACCGTCCGCCAGTGGAGGGAAGGAGGGGCGCGCCTGCCGGGGAAGCGCCTACCCCAGTCTGTCTCGGGCGCGGGCCAGCCTGGCGTGTCCCTTGGCCCCCTTGGCTGATTTTCCAATTTACCAGCCTTAGCGAGCACTTGGAATTAGAAATGAGGCGAGGGAATTTGAGCGCAGATTGCCTTTGCTGCGAACAATCAATGGCTGTCCTCCGTATCGAGGAGTGAAGTTACAGAGAATGAAACTTAGTCCTCTTGGCTTCCTTAGTAGCATCCCATCCCAAGGGAATCTGGGTTGCCAGCACTTTCTTATCTGTCTCGGAAACCAAACCTTATTCTCTAGTTTATTTCCGACTCCTCCCCGTTAAAAAAAAAAGTGGAGGAGGGAAAAATAGAAAAGAAAAAGAAAAAGAAAAAAAAAAGACACTCTCGCCCCCCAACTCAGATTTTTGTGGCCTACATTGTGAGAGCGATGATTTGCTACAGTTGCTGGCACCTCTGAAACTCTCAGACCGACTGACACGTTGCACACTTTCATTCCTGGACCCTACTTCCGTGTGCTGCTGGGATTCAGTTGCTATCCTAGCAATCTAACAGATGCAGACTGTGTTAGACCCTGTGTAGTGTGTGTTTTGGCGAGAAGAGATAAACAGTAAGAACCTGCTTACATCGCTGAATAGTGGGAGCTTTGTAACGTGGCCTGTGGATCCTGCTGGACATACCATGAGCCCTTTATAACCTCCCTCTCCCACCTTTAGACAGCCTTTTCCTACTTTTCATAAGCGTTAATTTAATACTTTCAATGTATTCGTCTTTCGACCTTGTTTGTCGGTTTCCAAGCTTATTGACAGATTTAATATGTAAGTCATATAATGGCAGCACACAAAGACAGAAAAAAGTACACACAGTCTTTTTATAGTAGGAAACGCTGAGGATATTTAAAGTTATTTGTATCTTTTCCTTAAAGCATGATGGAAGTGAAAGAATGATCTCTCAGGAGAATTCTTTTTTCTCTTGACCTTCAGTTCCTCCCTTTAGAATAGTTTCTGGAATCATTTTAAACAAAGATTGCAGAAATTAGTGCTTTTTTTAAATAATTAATTTAGTGCAAAATGTATGACCTTGTATCTGAGAATAAACCCATTATTCCTTGTGGTTTCTCCCTCTGAAGATAACAGTTTTGTCTTTGACACAAGCTTTCTGTGAGTTTTTGGGAAATTGGTAAAGGGTGTATTTCAGATTAGGTCGAATGAAGAAATCACACGCTGCTGCCCAGAATTTAAGTGTCTTAGTGGTACATTCTTCACAAGTTAGAGCTCCTGGCATTGGAACTCTAATTTGTCCAGTTTGGGGATGAAATTACAGATTTATGATCATGATTTATGTTTAAATCTTCAAGGACTGTTTGGCAAAATATCTTTTACCTTAGTTCCCTGAACTAAGGTAGGCAGGAAAGTTGCTAAAAGGTGAATAATTTCCTTAGAGCTTCCCAGCAGTGTCAGGTGAGTGAGAGATTCTGTACTCTTGGACTCTGCTTATTGAAGTTTTGGTACATTGGTACATTGGTGTATCTTAAGAATATTATTTCTCATTTCCCTAGTCCTACTATTAAAACAGGATAATTCATTTCTGTGCTTAATTATGAAAAAGTAGGAGAATGTTAAGAGCTGGAAGGAATCTTTTAAGCCATCATGCTACTTTATTTATTTATCAATTTTTGTTGAGATGCTGGAGTTTGAAACCAGGGCTTCTCCCATGCTAAGCATCCACTGTACCACTTCCCCACTCCCGGCATGCTTCTATTCAAGTTGAAGGTACTGAGGCCTGGGACCAAGTGAGTAGTCTGAAGCTAAATTAGCTAGCTGAGGGAAAAGGAATGACTGGAGACCAGGGCTCCCCTCTTTTTATACTGGTGGCAAAATCCGTAATAACTGTTCTGACAAAAATCATTAAAAATGCATAAGCATTACAAAGAAAGGTCCCTGTGGAATAGAGATATTTTTCCATCCCCTGATTTTTTAGCTGAAAGGAACAGGGCAAAATCAGCTAATACTAGGCAGCGTAGATTCATGTGGTTTCTTCCATAGCTATCCTCGTGAAAGTTTTTTCCTAGAAACAAAAGTTCTTATTTCCATGGAGCTTTTGATTACTACCTCCTACTGTGGCCACAGAAACCTCTTAAAATAAAAACAAACCTCAAAATAGTACCAAATAACACTTCTACTTCATTAGTTAAAATACAGATATCTAGGAAAAAGGGGAAAAGGAGAAAATTGTTTGCTGAAGAATTTCTGTTATGTTTTGCTCTTTAGAATGGTTTAAAGTATATCTTTCGTCTTGTAACTTTTAGTTAACAGGTCCATTTATGGGTTTTGTACCCTAGGGAGATGATTTTTAATGCATCACATCGACTGGACAATTTTCAGTTGTATACTTACCTAGACATTTCTTTTAAGTAGGAAAATGTTGGTACTTTTCACTTTGTTGTTAACATGCTCATTCACTTTTACCTTGATTAATGACTATATTCAACTTTTTAATTTTAATTGTTTTGGTCCTGGGGATCAAACCCAGGGCTTTGTATATGCTAAACATCTCCTAGTACAACCGTTATGGAAATCAGTATGGAGATTTCTCAAAAAAGCTCAAAAAATAAACTACATTTTACCTAGTTACTGCATTTCCTGTAGGTATCTTACTGAAAGAGGTAAAGGTATAATACTATGGTGATACATGCGTACCCATGTTTATAGCAACACAGTTTACAATAGCTAAATCTTGGAATTGGAATATATGTCCATCAATAGATGAGTCAATAAAGAAAATGTGGTATGTATGGTATAGAGTACTACTGTGCCATAAAGGAGGATACACTTGAGTTTTTTGTAGGGAAATGGACACATCTTGAAACAGTCAAGTGATATAAATCAGACATACAAGTTTAATTATCACATAGTTCTTTATATATGAGAATCTCAAAATGTAAATAGCAAAATAAAAGATAATAGAAAATAGTGAGATAGATCATTCGCTATGAGAATGAGATAAAGAGATACAGGCAGAGAGAGGAAGGGAGAAGAGAGGAAGGTGATAAAAAAAATGAAGATGTTTTAGGTACCTGCACCAACTCCCCATGAGGAGTGTGATCATTATGTACTGCAAACATGGACTAATAAAATATAACTAATAAAATAATACATATGTATTTATAGTCAATTGGTTAGTATAACACAAAGTTTATTGAAATGGGAATGCGAAGATTAGAGAAGTTGAAAAGCTTTCTTAGAATTATGAAAGCTATTAAGCTCAGCTAACTTAATTCTGAGTTCAGTGTTCTTTTTACTCAGTTACATTTTGTTTTTTAAATATATAGAAAGTTGAAAATAAAGCTCCATAGCAGATGTAAGTATTTAGATTCTGAGGAGTTGGTAATCTTTTCCACCGTGACCTCTAGAAGCCCTGAGCTATTACTGTGCATCTTAGAGTTTGAGAGTTAAACACCATGCTCTTCATGTTCTGGAGGAGAAAAATTGAGTTCTTTGGATTCCTTGCAAGTTTGTCATTTCCACCTGCATTTTAAATTATGCCATTAATAAGACTTTAATCCCCAAAAAGGAAACTGATTTGTTTTTTATCAAAAAACAAACCAGAAACATTAAGTATATTGCTGGGACTATCTTAGAGGATTTTAGGTGTGTGCAAGTGAAATTTACTTTGTTGATAGGTGGCTTTTGTCTAATGTAGTTTCTTGGATTCTATGTTTATGTATTCCAAAACATTTTCCTTTTTTCATCCCCTTTTGAAAAGCATGTGTTTTGGAGCCCCCATATTGCTTCGTGTGTGTGTGTGTGTGTGTGTGTGTGTGTGTGTTTTGAAACAAGATTTCTACTATGTAGTCTTGTTGGTTTGAACTTTCTAGTTAACCCACCTTGGAGTTGAACTTGCAGTGCTTTACACCACTGTGCTCCATTGGCTTTATTTCTCAATGGTCCATTTTTCTGATTGTGCCACCCCAATTCCATTTTTGTTGAAAAGCATTTTTTGAATTTTGCTTTAAAAAAAAAAAAAGGTAAAAACAACCATTTGAGCTTTATAACTATGTTAAGATCCCAAGCTAGTAATTTTGGAAACTTGAAGGATACTGTTATTCATCTGAGGGAGGGCCAAGTATCATTTTTATATTATAGTTTCAACTGACTTCTCTGTGTAAATATTTGTCAAGTTTTTATTTTGGCTGTGGGTGACTTCTACATTCCAAAGTTGGGCTATCTTTTAGTTTCTTAGGTGAGTATGTCTCAGAGGGTCCTTGAGTTTGTTTATTTATTTTGGTACCTGAGATCAAACTCATTACCTTGGGCTTTCCAGTCAGGCGCTTATGCCATGCCGCTGAGCTGAATCTCCAGCCCCCAGGTCCTTGAGTTTGTCTAGATAAAAATTACTTTCTCTTTCCTCTTGATAGGCATGTTCTAAGTAGCCCCAGAATCCTCCCCATATTCTTTCATGGATTAGAGTTATTTAGATGTGCACCTGTTACAAAAGATAGTATACTTTGTTTCTAAGATTTAAAACATTAAAGGTTTAGTCCATCAAATTACATCACTTTTGTGTATTCATTTATCTGTGTATGAATTGTAGGAAGAATTAGCTTTTAAATTTTTTTTAATTTAAAAAGCAAAACAGGAAAAAGGATAGAAACAATACAGAATTTCAAAAAATAGTAGGAAATTAATACTAGTTAATATATTAAGTAGTGAGGTTACAAGATTTAGGCATAAAAATGATCATACAGTTAAACAATGAAAGCACAAATTGTTCTTTTTGACGGACTAAGAGATTAGTAGTATAGTTAACTATCTTGTATGTGTATATATATATATACACACACATATATATATATACACATATATATGTATACCTATATACATAGGTTTTCCCTTTTCTTTTTCTCGTTTCCCCTATCTCAGTTGTTCTTAAAAACCAAAACTAATAAAATACACAGTATTTCTTCCTGCTGCTAAGATTCCCAAACAGGAAAGATTTGTTAATTTAGGTATTAGATAAATCAAATACAGATAATTGGCTTATGCTCACTAGAGACGCTTGTTAAAATAAACTAAAATAACAATATGGCTTTTATATGCTGTTAGTAGTGTCCATAATTATAAAAAAATGTTTTCAAACATTCCATTTGGAAGGCACAAATACTTCAGATTGGAATTTTTAATGAAATTTATAGTGCCTAAAACTAGCTACAGAATTTTATAATAAGACTTGCTTTGTATGCAAAAAAAAAAAAAAAAAGAAAGAAAGAAAAAGAAAAAAGAAAATTAAGCTGTCATTGGTGGTGTATGCCTATAATCTCAGCTACTGTGGAGGCCTCAGCAGGAGAATGGCAAGTTCAAGACCAGCCTGGGTGACTTAAATTCACATGGATCGGCGGGTGGGGGGTCAGTTCAGTAGTGACTGGTTTTCTAGCACGTGTGAGTCCCTGAGTTTGATCCTGCTCCCTGCCAAGACAGCAAGAACAGCAACAATAACGGCAACAAGTAGTTATTGGTCAACTAAGGCAGATGCCTTCCTTCTGCTTCAGAGACATGCAGTGCAAGTAAGTCCTGCATGCTGTCTATGAGATGCCTTTTTAGACGTGTCCCTGTGCGCTCCTGTGCAGACATGTTGCTCTGACCCCTCCTGTGTAGAAGCTGTGGAGGCACCACTATGAACAGATCCATGATCAACAAGAATGTCTCATGAAAAGCAGGGATTTAGAAGAAAATAAAAATAGCATATGTGTTAAAATGTAAGATATTTAAAATTCTTTCAAACTATCTACAGTACTTCTAAACCATGGCAGACTCATTGACTTTGAAATCTGTTCCTGAATCATGTTTACCTTCTCAGCTGTTGAAGAAGTATTACATCTTAATGTGAACTGAACCGATTCACTTAAGGTTATAAAAATAATGTACTGTACCTCTTTTTAAAAGTTTATGAAGAGCATCTACTGCTCAGCCTTTCATACTCATCTTCCTTTCTCAGATCTCAACAAAATGATTTGTGTTAATCCCAAGTATATGAGATATTTTATTGCAGTGTTTGAGATCTTTCTTTTGTCATATTGTACTACTCCAAATGCCAAAGATATAGTAGGTGCTCAATAAATACTTGCTGACCTTATTATACTCATTTATTGAACAATATCTGTAGATTTGGTGAAGGATTTTAGAGGAGCCATGTTTATATTGTTTTGCTTTAAAGTAGTAAGTTAACAAAAACAAAGGACCTAAGAAACAATTTATCACAACCATGTGGCTTAGATCAATACAGATTTATTCTTTTAGAGTTCCAGAGACCAGAAATCCAAAATCAAGATATTTTACAAACCAGTCACGTTGGTACCCCATGTTCTGGGAGGGTAAGGACGGAGGATCACAAGTTTGAGCCCAGCCTAGGAAACAGCAATTTAGTGAGGCCCTGTCTCAAAATAAAACATAAAAGGTGCTAGAGATACGGCTCAATGAGAAGCCCTTGGGTTGATCCCTCAGTAACACACACACACACACACACACACACACACACACACACACACACGACTTTCATTTTAGCTGCTTCCAGCTTTTCTTGGCATTCTTTGTCTTGTGGCATTATAATCCTGGTCTCTACTCTTCATAAGACTGTCTTGTGCGTGCATCCATTTCCAAATTGTCCTCTTGTAAAAATACGTGTTATTATATTAGTAATCAGCTTAATCCGGTAAGATCTCATTTTACGTTGATTATATCTGCAAAGATCCTATTTCTAAATAAGTTCACATTCATAGATTCTGGGTTTCTGGGAAGACAGGAGTTCAGTGCAAAAGGAATGCATAGACTGTCAAATATGAGATGATCTCAGATTTTTAAATGTTGAGTTATACCAAGATTCCTCAACTTGGATGCTGTTGACATTTTGGACATGACACCTTGTTGTTGGAGGACTGTTCTGAGTCTCTCAGGAGGTTCAGCAGAATTCCTGCTGTCTGTCCAATGGATGCTAGTAGCACACACTATATCCAGAGTGAGTGCAAACAAAGTTTCCAAATACTGCCAGATATCATTAAGGGACATAATTTCCACTGCTGGAGATAACATTTATACACAGGTATGAAGTGGTATTTTCTCAGAATTGCATTCTTTGAAAGAATCTTGTTCTTGGGTTAGTGTATTACATCTTCCTGCTGACTGTGTACAAGTCACAAGTGACATTTTAAATATCAGGCTGATCCCTCTTTTTACAGCATCAATGCATGTGCAGTGAAACCTGCCCAGTTCTAGAGATTTTTTGGAGAGCAAAGAGCAGACCTGTCTGGTTCACCACAGTGTCCCCAGGACCTAGCACAATTTAATCATTAAAATCATAGCAGTGTATTATTAAGTACAGTTTTCTATAGGTAATATTCAGTTCACTTAGTAGGTGCACACATAATGGTAGCATGAGTATTCTTGGGCAAAACTGAATGTGGGCACAAATGCTTTATTTCTGTTATCCTAGAAAAAAAATTAGATGATATATTTTAAATTACAGGAAGAAACTTCTTCCATTGATTCTTTTGACTTTGAAGGTATTTTGGTATCAGTAATGATACCATAGTAGGCATAATTAGGGCCTATCTTAGAGGCCATTGCTTACCTATTCTGGTCTGAGGATCATGTGCTGAACCAGATAGTCATGGTCCCTACCCTTTCCGGAAAATCATCTCTGGAACCAGGCTATATCACAACAAATGCTTTACTGCCTCAGGACTGCTGGGGGTAACACTTGTTAAAGTATGGTTCACTCCTCCAATAGATTCTTCTTTTGAAATGGAAATTCTTTTCTAATAGTATTTCATTTGTCTCTTTTTAGGGCCACTGAAGCCAGAAATAACTGTATCCTACATTGCTGTTGCAACAATATTTTTTAACAGTGGACTGTCATTAAAAACAGAGGTACTGTCGCCTATGGGATACATGAAAAGCATTGTGGGAAAAATAATTTGTACTTAACTGTTTTTAAATTTCAGTGTCCTTTTGTGAAGGCAATTATAGACATAGTCTGAAGGATCCACTCTGATAGAAGGAAGCTTAGAACACAGAAAATGACTTAGGCTTTCTTTCTACATATTATAGAAACTATAGTTGAGCAGCATGGATCCTAAGGATGGGATTAGAATGTTTTTCCTGAACAATCTATATTGAAAAAGGTGATATGACTAATTCCCTATAAAGAGCTGTAATCAATAAAGTAAAACTACTATATGATAATATAATTCATTTACTAACTTGGAAAAAATTAGAATATTGGGTGATACCAAAAAATATAAAAATCTTATCTTTTAAAATTAAATTTATTTTTAAACTAATACATAAAAACAGGACAATCATAAGAATGAGTATGTTTTAAGTATGGCAGCTGCACTGCAAAATGTAGTTCACATCTTTCTCAAACTGTAATACTAACTGTGGTGGTTCCTCATATGGTTGGGCTCATTTCAGTTGTGATTATTTAGTTTAATTTCATGGATTATCTTTTACTGTTTGTCCAGGGCTAATGATGATTGAGTAATGCTTATTATGTCCTAACTTTTAAATAATTAAAAAAAAATTCTTCCATATTAATAGTTGTTTTAAGAGGAATATTGTTATTTTTCATACCAAATCACAGTCTTTTATACATGTAGGAAATGTTATTTACTGATCTGTGCTTTACTGAAGATAAGATTTTATTGGAAGTCAAAACAAAACAAAACAAAACAAAAAGCAAACTGAGGAGTAGGATCTATGATTCTCTTTTCACTTACAATGAGAGAGTAAAAAGAGGAGAAAAATTCCCATTTGGTTTTGAAAGAATTACATAAAGTTATTCTGACATGCTTGCTTTTATTTGCCATAAAATAGATTGTTTAAAATGAGTTTTCCAGTTAAAATTCTGTATTGGCATTATATTTTGCCTTTTAAAATTTTTACATTTATTTGGAATGAATACTAAATTTAATTACCTTCTTTTTGTGCCATCCTATAACAACACTGGAAAATATGACTTTATTAAATTTGTATATTCTATTAGCTTGATGTATATATCTATATATATATATATATATATATCAGTTTTTAGTGTTTACAGCTGATAAATTTTATCTCAAGAATTCTAAATGTTTTGACTTACTACTTGTGTTCTGAAAATAATTGACATGGGATGGGACTCCCCAAATATCTCAAATCAAGTTTTTGTAACTTGATTGATACAGAGGAACTAGTATTATAAGGAATAGACTTTCTATAATGCCTGAGTTCTAATACTGGTTCTCAAGTGTGCAGCACACAGATACAGAGAGATGCTTGCCACTGCTGTGTGCTTGCTGGAGGGATGTGCTTGGAGATCTTCCTGCTGGTATTGGCTGAAGCTCTCTGTGGGGCAGCTGCCTATCCAAGTCCTTTCCTTGCTCTATGTCCCCTGGTGGCTGCTTGATGGTTACAGCTGTTACTTGTGCCGTGAGCCATCAGCCAGGGATCTGATGTTTCTCACTTCTTAGGTTCTTACCTAATGCCATTCTGTAAAGCAGCTAACTTTGTGTGATCTAAGCGTTGAAGAAGGAAGAATGTCACAGCTATCAGCATTTATCTTAGGATCAGCTTCTGTAAAGCACAGAGGAAACCTTTAGAGTCTAACAGTTAGTTTGGATCTATTATTGCAGTGCCTCGATCTTGTGCTTTTGTGGTATCTAAGTAGCCGTCAAAGCCATTTCCTCCATCAAAGACATTTTTCAAACCAATTTACATTAAGTCATTTTCAAAAGCCATTAAATTTAAGATGTCTTAGACTGGGCCCTTGTGTAGTATTAGATCATCCCTAAGCCTTGTTATTTTCCAGAGCAACCAAACAGTTGTAAATGAGGAGGTAGCAGTCTTGTTATTTTATAGTTAACTCTAAGTTAATTTCTGCTAGGACTACTATTTGTGTATCTTATTAGGTCCTAGAATAGTGCATTTTTGTACATAGTAGAAACTCAGTAAATTACTAACTTTAGTTTATCTGGAAGTATTTATGATCCCACTCAAGTTTTTTTTATATTGAAAATTTCATGTATTATTACTTATGCATCGATTCAGTGATGTATATTCTCAAATTTATTTTACTAATTTATTCAAACTATAATGGGTGCTATCTTAATGAAATGCTAAACCTTCAATTTTATAACTGTCCATTTCTAGTTTTTAAACTTTTTTATTTTAAAGCAATAAAAATAGTAAAACAGTTTCAAAACAGTGTAGTAGGACAGTCACAATAATTAATAAATTGTATATTGTTATCTTCATAGTAGTTATTTACAGTACATGATATAGACAAGAAATATTATCCAAACAATATTAGCACAAACCTTTCTCTTCATTGACCCACGAGAAATTGGCTGTATAACTATCTTAACAATCCTGTGTATGTGTATAGATTTTTCCCTTTTCCCTTCCTTCCCTTCCCCATGCCCTCATCCTCTTTTCTTTTGAACAGTTTCTTCCCAATTCACAACATTTATTGTACATTTTGGATCTTATTTATTCATTCAGCTTCTCACACTAGTGAGACAATATGACGTTTACACATGTGGGTCTGATTTATTTCACTTACGAGTATGCTCTTGAATTGCTTATAGGTTGTTTACCTATAAAAGTCTCAAGCTTATCCATCTTTATGGCCAAGTTAGTACTCCATTATGTAAAAAGACCACATCTTTTTTATGCATTCATCAGTTGATGTGCATTTCTTGATGATAGATTTTCCTTCTAGAGTGAAATGGAATCTTATTGTTATTTTAATTTGCATTTCTTGAATGTCCAGTGATGTGGAACATATTCTCAAGTATTTATTTGCCATTTTTATTTCTTCACCTGAGAAGTGTGTATTCATGTCAGATACCCATTGTTAGATTGGATCTTTGAATTTGGCGGGGGCAGGTTCTAATTTTTTTCAATTCTTTGTATGTTCTCAATATAAGTCTTTTAAGGGACTACTGGCTATAACTTTTTCCGTTCTATGGCTTGTCTTTTCACTGTTGGTAATTTCTTTTATTGTGCAAAAACTTTTTAATAAGATGAGATCCCATTTGTATTTTCCATGCTGTCTGAATTTTGTTCATAAAGTCTCTGCCTGCATCTATGTTTTCAAGATTTCTGCCTGTTTTCTTTTCCAGGAAATTTAGTGTTTCTGTTTTAATTTTTAGATCCTTGATCCATTTTGACTTTAGTGCATGGTAATAGGCATAGGTCTAGTTTTTGTCTTTGGCATGAGGAAAGCCAGTTTTTTCAGCACCATTTATTAAAGAGACTGTCTTTCTACTAGTGAACCTGTTTGGCTTCTTTGTCAAAGAAGGTGCTTTGAGTGTGTTTGAAGCTACATCTGCATCTTCTGTTTCATGGATCCTCAGGTCTGTTTTTTTTTTTTCTTCCCCATATTAACTTTGTAGTATAATTTCAGGTCAGGGATTATGATGCCTCCTGACTTGCTTTTGTTGCTCAGAATTGCCTTTGCTTTTTAGATGTCTTCTGATTGCAAATGAGTTTTAGGAATGTTTTCTCTAGTTCTGTGAGATATGCTAAAGGTATTTTGATTGAGATCACATTTAATCTGTGTAACTCTTTTGGGAGTGGGGCCATTTTCACTATGTTCTTCCTATCCATGAGCAAGAGATATCTTTTCATTTTCTGATAACCCTTTCAGTCTCTTTCAGAGTACTGTAATTTTCAATGTATAGATTTTTTCCTTCTTTTGTTAGATTGATTCCTAAGTATTTCATTTCTTGGATGCTATTGTAAAAGGGTGTAGTTTCCCTGATTTCTCTCTCTGTAATTTTGTGTATAGGAATGCTATTGATTTTGTATCTAGCTATGCTGGTAAATTTGGTTATTAAGTCTACAAGTCTTTTGTAGGGCTTTTGGGGTCTTCTAAGTAGAGTGTCATGTCATCTGCAAATAATGATATTTTGACTTCCTCCTTTCCTACCCCTTACTCCTTTTATTTCTTTCTCTTATTTAATTGTTCTGGCTAGTTTCCAGAACTCTGTTGAATAGGAGTGGTGATAGTGGACATCCTTGTCTTTTTCCTGATTTTAAGGTGAAAGCTTTCTATTTTTTATCATTAATATGATGTTAGCTATTATCATAGATAGCTTTTATCAGATTGAGGTCAAGACCATTTATTCTAATTTTCTATAGGCTTTTTATCATGAATGTGTGTTGGGCTTTATCAAATGCTTTATCTGCTTGTATTGAGATGATCACGTGATTTTTGTCTTTCACTCTGTTGATATGGTGTATTACATGTATTAATTTATGTATGTTGAACCATCCCTGCATCCCTGGTATGAGTTCTACTTGGTTATGGTGTGTTATCTTCTTGATAATTTGCTGCATTCTGTTTGCTAGTATCTTGCTGAAGACTTTTGCATCTATGTTCATCAGAGAGATTGGCTTGTAATTTTTTTTTTTTTGGTTGGATTCTTTTCTGGTTTTGGAATCAGAACATTTGCTTCCAGGAATGATTTTGGAAGAACTAGTTCCATTTCAATTTCCTTAAACAGTTTCAGCATTAGTAGCATTAGTTCTTTAAATTTCTTGTAAAATTCAACAGTGTATCTGTCAGGGACTAGGCTTTTCTTTGTTGGTAAATTTTTAATTACATTTTCAATTTCATTGGCCAATATTGGTTCTTGCACAATTTTTATGTTGTCTTGAGGTAGTTTTGGCAATTGGATTATGTCTAGGAACCTGTCCTTTTCTTCTGTGTTTTCCATCTTATTAGAGTATAGCTTCTCATAGTAGGTATAGATGAGCTTCTGGATTTTTGTAATTTCTCCTTTTTTCATTCCTAATTACTTGAATTTGTGTTTTTTTCTTTCCTCTTGTTGGTTAGCTGATGGTTTTTCAGTTTTATTTATTATTTCAAAGAACCAACATTTCAATTCATTGATTGTTGGTATTGTTTTCTTAGTCTCAGTTGCATTAATTTTACTCTTATCTTTACATTTTTCTCCTTTGTACAAGCTTTGGGTTTGATATGTTCTTTTTCTAAAAGTTTTAAATTCAACATTAGGTTGTTTATTGGAGCTCATTCTGTTTTCCTGATATTTGAGTTCATCTCTATAAATTTGCCACCTACTGCTGCTTTCATTGTGTCCCGTAAGTTCCAGTGTGTTGCGTCAGCATTATTGTTTAATTATGTATATTGTTTAATTTCATCTTTAATTTCCTATGTGACCCATTGGTTGTTCAGTGGGATGTTGTTTAATTTACATGTTTATGTAGTTTTTGTGTTTTTTTTTCATTGATTTCCTGTTTCATTGTGCTATGGTCAGATGGTATGCATAGGATGATTTAAATTCCTCTACATTTCCCTATGCATGTTTTTTGAACTAATATGTGGTCTATTTTGGAGAACATCTCATGTGCCATTGAAAAGAATGTGTGTTCTGATGTTTTAGGGTAGAACACTTTGTAGACATCTATCAGGTCCTTTTGGTCACAGTCTTGGTTTAATTCTGATATTTCTTTGTTAATTTTTTGTCTGGTTGATATATCTATTTGTGAGTATTGAGGTCCTGCACAACAATTGTCTTAGTGATTATTATTATTTTTTTATGTCCATTAATATTTGTTTTATGGGGGCCAGGGATTTAGCTCAGTGGCCTGAGCTCCTGCCTGGCAAGTGTAAGGTCCTGAGTTTAATCTCTGATATAAAAAAAAAAAGTATAAAAAAATTAAAAAAAAATTTTTTATGTAGTTTGTTGCACTGGTATTTGGTACATATACATTTATGATTTTTATCTCTTCTTCTTGTGTTTTCCCTTAAGTATATAGTGACCTTATCTCTTTTGATCAGTTTTGACTTAAAGTTTACATTGTCTGTAAATAGAATAACTACTCTTGCTTTTTTCTGGGTTTCTGTGGCATGGAGAATTATTTTCCATCCTTTGACTTTTAGTCTGTGAATTTCTTTTTGAGTTAAATGTGTTTCTTGAATTCAACACATTGTTGGATCTTGTTTCTTCATCCATTCTGCCAGTCTATTTCTTTTGATTGGTGTGTTGAGACCACTTACATTGATAGTTATAATTGATCTGTATTGGCTTATCTTTTTTGTGCTATTTTCCTCTTGTTGGTTCCTTGTCTTTCTCTTCTGTTTAGTTGCTTACCCTGGGTGGTTGCTTCTTTCCATAGGTATTCATTGTTTGAGGTATTCATTGTCTCTTTCTAATATATCCTTCAGAGCATTCTGTAGAGCTGGTTTGGTGGTCATAAATTTCTTCAGTTGCTCTTTCTCATGAAAGTATCTGTATTTCTCCATTGATTTTGAAAGTTAGTTTTGTGGAGTACATCAATCTCTATTGAAGTTTGTTTTCTTTTAGTGCTTGAAATATTTCATTGCAAGTTCCCCTTGATTTGAGGTTTTGTGTTGAGAAGTGTGCTGTGATTCTGATGAGTTCCTTTATAGGTGATTTGTTTCCTTTCTCTAGTAACTTTTAGTATTCTGTTCTTGTGCAGAATTATTGGAATCTTGATTATTATGTGCTGTGGTATAGATTTATTTTGGTCATGGCTAATTGGAGCTCTGTATGCTTCATTTATTTGCATGTCAAAATCTTTATCCATGTTTGGGAAGGTTTCTGCCATTATTTCTGTGAAAAGTATTTTTTTTTTTTTGTCTTTTGCAGCTTTCTCATTGACTCCAATCAAGCTTATGTTGTTCTTTACCTCATCTTGCAGCTGTTGGATTTATTTTTCATGGTCTCTTGCTATTTTTAAGATATCTTTCTTTTCATGGTTGCTAGCTATAGTCCTGTCTTCTAGATCTGATATTCTATTCTCACTTTCATTCAGTCTGTTGCATGTACTCTCAATGGAGTTTTTAATCTCCTGGACTTCTGTTTGTATCTGTTTTATGGATTCTATTTCTTTCCTTTGTTGGGCTTTCATGCATTCCATTGTTTTCCTTGTTTTTTGTTTCCTGTATTGGCTTTAGTGCCATTCATCTTGATCATCATTTCTTTTTGCAACTTACAGATTATTTTTGCTGTAGCCTTTTCCATTTATTTTTTCACGTCTGTTGCTATCATTTCAGGAAGTTTCACTGGTTGGCTTCTGAATTCCTCTATGTTATTGTTGTCTAGGTTTGTCTTTAGTGGGCTGGGGGTATGGAGTTTCATTTTGCTCTGTGTGTTGTCATTTTTTCTAGTTTTGTATTTTGTTTTCTGTGTTGATGTTTATAGGTTTCTTATGATAACCTTATCCATAGTATCGAGGCTTCTTTAGGAAATGATTGTTCCCTAGTGGAATGGTTTTACCCTGTTGTAAGTGGGAGGGGTTAAGGGGGATAGGGAGCAAGGTAGAGAGGTGAGTGAGCCCTCTACAGTAGGAGCAAGGCTGAGGGACATAGGATGATCACCCAAGTTTTGGGAAACTGGAGGACAGAAGAGAGGAAGAATGGAAGAGGAAGCAGAGGGGTATTGAAATGATTCAGGCAGAAAAGAGACAATATTTATTCACACAGAAGTATAAAGTCAAGCAAGATAATTGGTGAAAGAGAATTAGAAGACAACCAGAGGAAAACATAAAGGAAGGTTATAAATCTGTCATTAAAAAAGAGAAAAGAAACACACAGAGAGAGAGAGAGAGAGAGAGAGAGAGAGAGAGAGAGAGAGAAGACTAAAACAGAATAGAAATAACCTTAAAAGATAAAAATACAAAAAAGGTCTCAACCAGATTGAAAAAGGAAAACTGATTCAGCAAACATAGAAGAATAAATGTAGTAAAATTCTTCTGGTGTTCACAGTTCTGTGGTAGGTCCAAGTCTGATCTCAGAAATGTGTCTCATATTCCAGACAATTTTGCAGTGAGATTTGTGCTGGGTATAGGGCTGATCTTGGCCTCTGGATTTGAGAGCTGGGGTTAGCATTTTGTTGCTGAGTTTACATATATGTGTAAGGAAAATATGATAGTTCCACCTGCCCCCTTCTGTTCTGTCTGTCCATGTGCCAAAGCACTACACTGGTTCATCTGACTAACCAACTGCTGGTGTGTGTGTCCACACATGGCTCTTGGGAGGTCCTGGGGCAGTCCAACTGCATGCATCCTACCACAGCATCTTGGCCTCTGGATTTGAGAGCTGGGGTTAGCATTTTGTTGCTGAGTTTACATATATGTGTAAGGAAAGTATGGTAGTTCCACCTGCCCACTTCTGTTCTGTCTGTCCATGGGCCAAAGTACTACATTGGTTCATCTGACTTACCAACTGCCGGTGTGTGTGTCCACACATGGGTCTTGGGAGGTCCTGGGGCAGTCCAACTGCATGCATCCTACCACAGCTGCTGTTGCCATGGGTGCCTTGCTGGATCCCTGCCTGATTTCTAGTTTTTAAAATATTTTTTGAAATAATTTCTGAAATTTTGTCATATTGAAGGTCACAGTTTAAATTTGTTTTACACTTAGTTAACTTCAAACATACAGTTTCAGAGTATTTGTCATTTTTCAGGCGGTGACAGGGCCAATTCATTTATAGAAACACCTATTAAGTGGTATCTGTGGCTACAAGGCACCATGCTTGGTGCTCAAAATAGAAACAAAGATGAGCAGGAGGCTCAGGGCCTGAAAGAGTTTTTCTTTATATTCCATACAGACTACAATTTTAAAAAACTGACTAGCTGAAAAGTAAATACAGCAGATTCTAAAGTTTAGACTCATGCTGCTTGTTTCAAGTCCAAAGCTATGGGACTGACTCTCAGAAAGGGAATTAGATAAAGGTCAAATAAGGACTTCAAGAAAATTCGGTACATAATGAATATATTTCTACATCCCAGGCAGAGCTCTGGTTTTAAGCACTTCTTGATGTTCTTAGTGAGAGTCTGATATAATCAGGACATGACATGGAGTATGTATATCCCAAGTTTATTTTAATGGATGATGACCTGTTTTGCAGGTGAATAAACAACATATCATGAAGAGTCAACTTTTCAATTATTCATGATGGCATTTATTTGAATATATGGCCCTAAATTATCTATGGATTAATACTATTTTTTTTCTTTAGATTATGGCTGGTGTGCCCAAATTGTCCTCCTTATCTTTATGGTTGTAACAAGATACAGAAAGTGTATGAGTTTTTGTGACAGCCTTGAAAATCTTTCTGAGAAGCCCTTCATGCCTACTATCTCTGTTAAGAGGCCACTTATGGCCCAGCATGGTAGGCCAATACGAGTCCTTTTGCTGAGTTGTTGTTGTTGTTGTTCTCCTCCTCCTCTACCTCCTCCTCCTCCTCTTTGTCCTCCTCCTCCTTCTTCTTTTAAAGAGAAACAAACAAACAAAAAACCCCCACAAAAATAAAAATCAACAATAGCAATAACAAAACAGCAATAGGTATATAGGTTTTCTTTTTTTTTCTTTCTTTCTTTCTTTTTTTGCTATATAGGTTTTCAAAACAAGATGATGGAAATTTAACAATGGTTGTTATATTGTTATCGTCAAAATAGTTGCTCAGATTATCAGATACAGGAATAAAACAAAACAGTAAAATGGAACAAAACATTGGATTTCAAAAACAAGACAGGAGGAAATCCCCCACAGTTGCTGCAGGAGACACTGCCATCCTCCAAACAGATGCCCAGATAGATCATCAGCCCCAGGCCTGCAAAGTCAATCAAAGAATACAAGCATCTGGCTCCTCCTTTCACTTCAGTTGCTCTCCTCTCACCCCCAGTTCCTCTGACTCAGCCCGTTGCTCATGAGGTGGGGGAGGGAGGATGCTCTTCTGGTTTCCTAGCCCGTACAATGCACATCGCACACCGTCTGGCTCTGGCTCAGGGGAAGGCATGCTGAGTCTCTTTGCACTCCCCATGGCAGACCCTGGCTCAGGGGAAGATGTGGTTCTGCATCTTGCTGAGTCTCTTTCTGCTGAGTTCTTTATTGTCCATTATTTCAATGCATTGTCAGTTGTTCCTAACTGATTTGTTAGGTCAGCTACTATTTTCTAATTATAATTTTAAAATGTTTTTTCTGATTATAAAAATATTTGCCCGTTATAGAAAGGTTAGAAAGGATGAAAATAACTCCTATTAATATGCACATAGCTTTTAGTCCCTTTTTACCTAACCATGTTTTATGTATATTTTTAAAATACTTTTAAAAATAAAGTTATATGGGTATATACAATTGCAGGCATATGCATATAAAATCTTACCCTATTTTTCCTGTTTAACAGTGTATAATAATTTGTCATATAATTGAAAATTGTCTTCATTTATATTTTATGGTTTACAATATTTTACTTTATTTTTTTATTTTTAATTTTTTTGGTACTGGGGATCAAACTCATGGCCTTGAGCTTGGCAGGCAGGCACTTATGCCGCTGAGCTAAATCCCCAGCATAATATTTTGCTTTAAAATAAGATAATTTGCATTTTGCTTACTTTGATGAACATACAATTATTTCACATAGTTTAGAATCAGAAAGTACAAAAATATGTATGATGAAAGTCTTCCTTTCTTTCACTTTTCCACCTTTCTACTTTTATTCTCTGGAGACAACCAATGTTTACAATTTCTACTTGCATTTCCAGAGATAATGCTATAGAAAACATCACATTGTAGTATTTTATATTGTTTGGTGTGTAACATATTTTACTTAAGGATGTCATGTAGGTTTTTTCATATAAATGCATAAGTAACTCATTTTTTTCACATGCCAAATAGTATGTTGGTGTATGGATATGTTGTGATATATTTTATTTGGATTCTACCAATGACATTTAGGTAATTTACAAGATTTTGGTATCACAGACTAGTTTCAAAGAATAAATTACTGAAACTGAAATAACTAGGTCAAATGATATTTGCAGTTTAAGATGTGATCGACATTCCAGATGCTAGAATATGGTACTAGATCTTAAGTTTTGCCTTGCCTTGGCTTGGCTTGGCTTTCTTTTCTTTTCTGTTCTGTTTTGTTTTGTTCTGTTCTGTTATTTTCATGATGGTTAAGATCAAACCTAGGGCCTTATACTAGGCAAGTACTCTGCTGTGAGCTATATCCCTCTGCCCACTCTGTGAATATTTCTTAAACGAAAGAATAACTCTCTAGATTATTCTCCTTAGGTTATGTCAGTTTATATTCGTACTGGCAGAGTAGGAATGAAGTCTCATATTCCTGGGTCCTCATTAACACAATTTCGGGTTTCCATCTTAGCCCAGAAAGAATGACCATCATCAAGAAATCAAATAATAACAAATACTGGCAAGGCTGCAAGGAAAAAGGAGCCCTTCTTTGTTGATAGGACTGAAAAATAGTACAACTGCCGTGGGAGTCAATATGGAGATTCCTCAAAACCTAAAACTAGAAATCCCCTTGACCCAGTGATTCTCTTCTAGGTGTTTTCTCAAGAGAGGAAAAGATATCCGTGCACACCCATGTTTATAGCAGCAAAATTTATAGTGGTTAAACCTTGGAAGTGGCCTGTGTGTCCAACAGTAGATGAATGGATAAAGAAAATACACAATCGGGTACTGTTGCGCCATAAAGAAGGATAAACATGAATGATTTGTAGGAAAATGGGTGCACCTTAAAACCATAATGTTAAGTGAAATAAGTCAGACACACAAGTTTTTAATAATTCTTAAATATTCTCCTCTTTTTGAGCATTTAAATTACTTGCAGATTTTTCTGTGCTGTATTATGATGCTGTGATGAACAATTCTGTGTATAAATGTTTATAATCATCTACTTTAACATAAAATTTTGGAGTTCTCAAGAATAAATTATGTTATAATTTTTACATATATTCCCAAATTACTTTTCAGAAAGATTATGCCATTTGATATTCCCATCAGAAATGTGGGTATATACATGGTAGCTGACTTGCTTCTATAATCCCAGCACTGTAGGAGGTTGAAGCAGTAGGACCACAAGTTCAAGCCCAACCTGGGCAATTTAGCAGATTTAGTGAGACCCTGTCTCAAAAATGAAACTAAAGGGTGGGATATGGCTCAGTGTGAAGGCTTTTGTTTTAATTCCTAGAGGAAGAAAGAAAGGGGAGGGAGAGAGGGAGGAAGGGAATGGGTAAAGAGACAGAGTCAATTAGTTGCTATACTATAGCTAATTCATTTTACTATGATTTTTAAAAATGAAAATGATGAATACTCTTTTTATATATGCCAGGTACCTCTGAATATTCTTAAAGTTTTCTTCGGGGTACAACTTTAAGAATTCTTATTCATTGTACGATGGCTTTTTTTTTTTTTTTTTAATCTAATCTAAGGATCTTCTGTTGGTTCTGGTAAGCCTGGTGTTTTTCAGTCATCCTGAGTTAGACTTAGATTGCCAGAAGTTCTTTCTGTGTTTGTAGAGACTTGTTATGACCAAAGTAGAATTGCCTCATGTCTCTGGAAGGCGAATTTGACAGATCCCAGGAGGTGGTGAGAGGTGAATAAGTCATATTAACTACTATTTGTTAAACTGATAAATAGTGGTTAACTTCTCTGAGGCTGAGGATCTTTTGAGCATCTTCCTTATAGGGGAATTAGAGTTGTGTTTATAACCAGTGAGTTTCTGGCATTTTTAAATATATGTGTTTTAGCGGTGACTTCTATGTTTTAAAGGATTATACTTTTGCTTTCTAAATTTGTTTCAACTGATAACCACGTGGCATACATTTACATGCAAATTGTATTTAATTAAAATGAATCCTGGTTATAGGTTTATAGGTATTTGAACCCTGGAGGTTAAACAACTACTGTTTTTTCAGTGGGTAAGAGTCCTAACTGTATTTAATGTGCATTTCATGCCCTTCCCCATCCTCCTTGGGAAAGCAGTGTGTATAATGGAGGAAGCAGTCATGGATGTGATAGTGTGCTAGAAATGGGCTTGATGCTGATTTTCACCGTGTCTTAGCTCTCAACGTCAATTTCTTCATCAGTAAATAGAGATGATAATAATATCTTCCTATCAGGGTTGTTGTGAGGGTTAACTGAGATGTGATGAGCTTAGATGATGGCTGTTATTTAATAAATGTTAACAAAGAATTGCATCAGGTAGATTGGAGGATCATTTTGATTTAGACTATCACATTGAGGGACCCATTTAAAAATTATTATTATTTGTAGAATCAATAATATCTTGCCAAATCGAGGACTTATAAATTTAGCATAATGAATAGATTAAATTATTTAATTAAAACAGATACTTCCTGCTAAACATTTTTTAAAAGATTCATTTTCTAATGTAGGTGAAAGTTCATGCTTGTTTATGATATCATAAACCTCTAAACCTAAACTAGTATAAAGGTAATTAGCTTATACAATCTGGTCTAGAATTTTATAAGGCTGACTTATTAGCGCTTATTACATATTTGAAAGAAGTTAGAATATTTCAAAAGTTGTATATCAAAGTACCTTATAATGTCATGAATACGTTTTCCTTTAAAAAGTATATTTCTTATGCATTTGTCCCTAAGATTTTAACTATGAAAGAAGTGCAAAATTAAAAACTGGTGATATTATTTTAGTGGTAATCTCTTTCCAGAAGTATTCTTCTTACCTTTGCTTTGTATCCTTCGTTTTTCCAGGAGCTGACCAGTGCTTTGGTGCATTTAAAACTGCATCTTTTTATTCAGATCTTTACACTTGCATTCTTCCCGGCAACAATATGGCTCTTTCTTCAGCTTTTATCACTCACATCCATCAATGAATGGCTTTTAAAAGGGTATGTTTAAACCTTTTGAAGACCGTACTTTTAATGGGGCATTTCTAGTAACGTTACTGCTTCTATGGCAACTCTGTACAAAAGAGCTTATGTGTGGTATTTTACAAGGAAATAAAAACTCTTGTAACATTATTCTTTAACACTTCATTCAAAGGGCAATCAAAGAATTGTTTAACAGAATCTTAAAGTATACTTCTGTGCTTTCTCTTGTATTTAATTAAAATAAATCCTGCTAATATTTTTGTAAAAAATTTACTTTTTAACATAGGTCAACTCATATTTGATTATGGTGTCAACAATCAATAATCTTTGAATAATTAGCTTATCTCATGAGAATTTTATTACTCTGAATTAGAACATATTGCATATTTGAAAGAAGTCTAGAATGTCTAGGATAAATACTGTTCTGGGAATTTAACGAGTCAGGAGAAAACTAGAGATGATGGGGATTTAGCTCAGCGGCCTAAGTGCCTACCTTGCAAGTGTGCAAGTTGTGAGTTCGATCCCCAGCACAAAAAAAAAAAAAAAATCCTAAGAAAAATAGAGATGATATAATATCTGTGTGTGTGTATAATGTAGGCTGCCCATTGGATACTTTAACTCTCCATTTTATATCTCAGCAAACATACAGAAAATGGCAAATGTATAATATGTATTTTTAAAATGTCATATATTTTAAAGAAAATTATATATATGGGACAGATACTTTTTCACTTGTTTTGTGTTATATTCAGTATAATAGTTGAATTAGCAGATTTTATTGGAATCTTTGATTAAAAATGTTTTCATGTTTAATAAAAATAATTTAACAATAAAAGTGATTTGAAGTGATTTAAAGTGATTTAAAATTAACCACATTGTAGCATAGTGGTATTGACCTTCATACCCAAACATTGACCTTCATACCCAAAGACTGAGTTCTGACCCTAACCCTAATATGCTGTATGACGTTGAGCAAAGTTATTAATTCGATTTCTTCATTTTTAGCGACTTCTAAACTAGTTGAATACATACACAGATAGATAGTAAGCAATCTCAATAGGTGGCATACATGTTGTCAAATGAATAGTGTCATTCATTAAAAGATAAATGTTTCAGCAAGGATTGTGTGCACCTAAAAATGAGGCATTAGTGGGAAACAAAGATAAAAAATTTCTTTAGGGCCAGCTCAGTAAAGGCCTGAACTATTTGGTTGAAGAGTTTGGCCTTGCATCTCTAGGTGAGGAAGGACACTTAAAATGCTATCACAAAAGAAAAAATGTGCTCTAAAGTGGTCATTCAGGAAGGTTAATCTGATAGCATTGTACCATCTTATTAGCAGAGTAGCACTGATCTTTGTATGCTGACTAAGTAAAGAAAGTATAAAGTTCCCATCTTGGGATGTTAAAGGCGTGCACACTTGGTCTGCTTCATTGAGGGAGAGCTTATTGCAGCTTGTTACCCCTCCCCTGGGTGAACGTGCACGCGGGAGACTGGAGGCAGTTGCATGCTCCCACCTATATCCATGTTGGAGCAGAGGTGTTCTGAGCACCTCCTCCTTACTTTGCCACCTTAAAGGGAGAGGGCTGAGGTGGAGCCCCGTCAGCACATCTGCAGATGTCTGGATTTAGGTGGAAAACACCTGAATAGGGATGGTGGCAGCAGGAAAGAATGGGAAGTTGGTGGTGATGACCAGTTAATTTGTGAGGAGCAAATGGAATCACATACAATTAGACTTTCACATTGTATCAGGTGAAAACTGGTTCCTCTGATAAATTCAGACAGGAAACTTTTTTTAAAAAAAGAAAATGTAGAAATTCATATATAAAAAATTTCTAACAGAAGTCTTAAATATTCTTACTACATGCAGAGACAACTGTCAGCCCATGAAATAGTAATTGGCTTGATTGTGGTAATTATTTCACAGTGTATACATAGAATAACATGTCATATTTTATACCCCCAATAAATACAGTTTTATTTTGTGAATTATACCTCAGTAAAGCTGAAGAAAAGAAAATATGTGAATTTGATATTAGACCTGTTTAGTTTGAGGGGCTAGCCTAGGGAGCTACAAATTCAGTGATAATAGTTCTAGAAATGAAAATTGGCAAGTATTTTTAAAGATCGGTAAAAGAAAGATGGGTTTAAAAGACAGGAGGTAAATCAGAATGCTGAAGTGAGCTGGTAACCAAGAAAATAGTGTCCCGAGAATATAAGGGCAAATATAGGGAAAAGGACTTTGGATATGGTTATTTGGAGATCGCTGGTTAGTTTTAAGCTCAGGCTTCTTATCTAGTAGAAGGGGCAGAGAATTTGTTCTGGAGAATTAGGAGAGATTGAACTGTGGGAGGAAGAGACTTTTTAAAGAACTCCTCCATGAGTTTAAAGAGATTGAACTCATGGAGGAAGAGACTTTTTAAAGAAGGTCAGCCATGAGTTGCAGTGAAAAAAGTAGGATTGTTTCTTAAGGAGACAGCGCTGCTAATTTTGTTGTTAGTTGTCTATATTTGCGTATTTAATCTGCTAGAAGGCAAGAATAATGTCTCATGCCTTTTTTATATCCTCATATAGTATGCTCCCTAAAGAAACCCATACATTCAACATACAGTTTTTTATAAGGTAATTTTTTTATAAGATAGGGAGAATTTGGCCTCATGGCATATAGAAAGGCAGAGGCCAGAAAAGGGAAAGATTAAATAAGCTAGAGAAGTTGAAAATACCTGCAATAGCTTTGTCTTTAACATTTGTGGTAGGGGAGATACAAAACAGAGGCCAGAGGAGGAGGCCCAGAAAAATCTTTGGCTCTCATGGCCAGATTAAAGTTTAACCAGGAGAGGTAGCTTTGTGAGTTTGGATAAAGTTCTCTCTGAACTTCAGTTTTCATTACAGTGGGAATAATATTAGTATTTATTTAAAATACTTGAGGAGGAATAAATGAGAAAGGGTATAAATTGTGTAGAGTAATGTCTACTACAAATGGTTAAATGCTCAGTATCAGTGATGATGTTGGACCCTGAGGAAGGCTCAGAGACTGAAATTTATAGTAGAACAAAACACTTCAGCTTTACTTAGGAAAATAGGAACCTTAAAAGATGAGTAAGCTGGGAACAATGGCTACACTGCTACTTAGGAGACCAAGTCAGGAGAATTATAATAGCCCAAGAATTTTAGCTCAGCCTGGGCAAGTATGTAGACTATGTCCAAAAATAAAATAATAATAACATAAGGTCATGTTGAATAAGGTAGAAGTTTTAGAGACTTTTATTATATTTTAATTGAAGTTAATTAAAACTTTTTTAATTTCAGAGGCAATATAATTTTTAACAGTTTAAACAATGCATTCTTATAAGAATAAATAAAAATGATCTGCACTCATTCCCACTCAGAATCTGTTTACATCCAGTGCTCTGTCTTTTATTCTGTATATGAACTTTCCACCTATACTGGCTGTTTGCTTTCCCCAGAAGGATGTTCTATATGATTTCTCAGTAATATTTTAAAAAATTTTAGTAGTCATATTTGCTACTCATTTTCCTTTGCTTATCAGGCAGTTTATTTTGTATCATAAACTAAGAGAGTAGTTTCATGATCATGGTAATGTAAACATTATTTATTATAAACCAGATTTTAAATAGATACTAGATAGAATTTACTACAAAAATCAGAATAAGTGTATGGTTATGTCCTTTGTGTTTCTCTAATGATATTACAACATGAAAATGTCTTCTATGAGATGCATGTTTGAGAGTTGTTTTATAGAAAGAAGCTTATACTTTATTAAATGTTCTTGAGTTTTGGTGTAAAGAGCTTTATTTTTACCAAAAAAGCTTTTGACAAAAAGTATCAGGAGAAATTTTATTTTACCTAAAAATAACCTAAGATGAAATATACATACTAAATGATTGACCATTTTTGTTATCCTTCAAGGACTGCACTCACCGTAACTTAACTAAAAATAAACTCATCCCAGCCTGGGGAATGGAATGAGAGTGCAGAGCCTCTCTCTGCATCTGCCACATATTTTAAGCCATGTTGCCTCATATAAAATTGTCTAAACTCAACAGGGAATGTGTATCAATAAACACTTTCCTATTTTTATGTGCTCAGTTCTGCTGTTTTAGAATGAATGTAGTGGAAACTATTTATAATTGGGGAAAATATTTACAGTTGGATTCTCTTTTATTTTTCAGTCTGCAGACAGTAGGTTGCATGCCTCCCCCTGTGTCTTCTGCAGTGATTTTAACCAAGGCAGTTGGTGGAAATGAGGTGAGTCTTGGGGACTGACTTGATTTAAACATAAATGCTTGCTGTGCTTTTGCTTTGTTCAAAACTGTGTTTGGGACATAAGGAATTGTATGCAGAGAATTCATAACTGCAGCAGCTTATGAAAGAAGAGGTTGTATTCATTTGTTAGGCTGATACCAAAATTGACAATGATGAGTAGAATTTAGGATTTCAGATAGAAAAGCAGGGGGGATGAATGAAGTAGAGAGGATGATTTTGCCACCCTAATGGGAAGTTGGGAGACCAAAGACAGAGGAATCTAAGGAAAGAAACTTTTTGTACAGGACTTGCAGGCTGAGGACATTCACTGTGGCCATTTCTTAGTTCCTAAAAAAATTCATAATGAGCTAAATTGCTTGTAAAGGTTCTGAAAGTTTAGTGGTAATTAAAGATGACATAAAGGAGAAGTTGGGCCAGGTTTCTAAATCCCCAAAGAAATTATCCAACTGCTAGGGAACCCCAGCAAATGAATATTGATTATATATTGAAGTAGCAATTGTGCATTTCAGAAGCTATGGTATTTATTGATGGCTCTTCTTTGGTTGAAAAGTGCAATGACTTTGTTTTGAGGGACTTTTGTTAGTGATAGGATAGATATTCCACCTTTACCCCTTGTTTTTCTCATACAGAAAAGAATGCTCTGAAGCAAGACTCAGTGGGTCCCCATTTCAATTCTGTCCTAGGATGCTGCTATGTATCTATTTTAACTTTCATCCATTTTATTCTTTTCAAAACTATCATCTGTTATAGTCTTTTCTAAAGCAAATCTTGTTGAACTAATCCCATACATGCAGCAAATTTTGCAGACATTTAAATGATTTATTGTTTTGTGAAACCATCATCATACCTATTTTGCCTTGTTCTAAGAGAACACCTGGGTGATTTATGGAGAGCAGGGATGATTTCTTACTGTGTCAGGGGACTGCATCTGGGATGGTTCTTGCGACATCACCCAGTGGTGGAGGCAGAGGGAAAACTAGAACCTGGAAGAGAGGGGGAGAAATTGATCTTGTGGCCTCAAGCCCTTTGATAATTGGCATTAATCCATTCTTGATGGTGGAGCCCTGGTGACCTAAACACCTCCTGTTAGGCTCTTCCTCCTAATATTGTCAGCTTAGAAGTTCATTTTCTAACGCATGAGTTTTGGGCCATCTCTTCATCTTTTATTCTGCTTTGTGTGTTTTTTTTTTAAATTTTTTATTTAAAGGGATAAAACAGAAAAAGAGAAATATTACAGAATTTCCAAAAAAAACATAGTAAGAAATCACTAGTTGATAAATTACATATTGCTCTTTTAGAAGTAGTTGTTCAAGTTACAAAATTAAAGCACACAAAATAGACTCTCAAGCAGTGAGACTGCAAACAGATCTGTTCAACAGTCAAACAAGAACTAAGAAATATGGGTAACAATCCTGCACACATAAATATACATGCAGTTATATCTTTTATAGCACTTCCTATTTTCTCTTTTTTACAATAGCAGTTATACATTTTTTTTTATTTAAAGAGAAAAAAAACAGGAAAAAGGTAGAAATATTACAGAATTTCAACAAAAGAAGATAAACAGTAAGAAATCACTAGTTGATACATTACATATTGTTCTTTTAGAAATAGTTATTCAAGTTACAGAATTAAAGCACACAAAGTGGACACTAAAGCAGTGAGAGTGCAAACAGATCTGTTCAGCAATCCAACAAGAACCTAGAAATATGGTCATCAATCCCACATATCTAAACATACATGCAGCTATATCTTTTATAATGCTTCCTATTTCCTCTTTTTTTTACAATAGCAATTATACATTTTTAAAATTTTATTTAAAGAAAAGAAAAAAAACAGAAAAAAGGGTAGCTACAATACAGAAGTCCAAAAGAAAGAAAGAAAAAGGAGAATGAGAAAAAGCCCCACCAAGAAATCAGTAATTTATAAATTATGTACTGTCATCCTGGATGTAGTTGTTCAAGTTACAAAGTTAAAGGGTACATAGTAAATACTCAAACAGTCAGACTACAAACAGTTCTGCTCATAGATCCAACAAAGATTCAGCAATATGTTCATCTATTTTACACACTCAAACATACATGCAGTTATATCCCTTAGAGCACTTTCTTTTCCTCTCTTTTTTACAATAGCAATTACACATTTTGGTTTTATTACTCTTGTAGTTCTTATTTTTTACACTAGAGACATAATATGACATTTATAAATATGATTCTTATTTATTTCTCTAATGAGGATAGTCTCAAGTTGTCTCCATTTGCCTATGAAGGCCTCAAGGTCATCCTTTTTTATAGCTGAGTAATATTCCATTATATAAAAATGCCATATCTTTTTCATTCACTCTGCAGTTGATGGGCATCTTGGTTGTTTCCAGGATTTAGCTATCACAAGTTGTGCAGCTATGAACATGGATGCATATATATGACTGAGATAGGAACTTTTCAGTTCTTCTGGGAAAATACCCAGGAGGAGAATAGCTGGATTGAATGGGGCTTCCAATCCTAGTCTTCTGAGAATTCTCCATATGGATTTCCATGTACTGGCTCGACTTTGCCATGTTATGTTCCAGTTGTTTCTTTCTGCTTTTCCTCTTATTTAATTACTTATCCTACCTGGTGATTTCTTTCTGTTGTTGTTTTGGGGATTGTGGTCATTTTTATCTCTGTTTAGTATGTTTTTCAGTACTCTTTCTAGGGTTGGTTTGGTGGACATGAATTTCTTCAGTTGTTCTTTGTCATGGAAGTATCTTGCCATTAAATTTGAATGAAAGTTTTTCTGGGTACATCAGTCTGGGTTGAAGGTTGTTTTCTTTCAGGGCTTGAAATACCTCACTCCAAGCTCTTCTTGACTTGAGGGTTTGTGCTGAAAAGTCTGCCGTGATTCTAATGGGTTTTCCCTGATAGGTGAGTTGTGTCTTTTCTCTGGCAGCTTTTAATATTCTGTTTTTATGCTGTATGTCTGAGATCTTAATTATTATGTGTCTGGATGTGGATTTATGTTGATTGTGACTGTTTGGTGTTCTATATGCCTCACTTATCTGCATATCAGATTCCCCATGTTTGGGAAATTTTCTGCTATTATTTCTGTAAATACTTTACGTATGTCATTTGCCTGGACTCCTGTATCTTTGCTAATGCCCATTATTCTTATATTGTTGCTCTTGGCATCATCATGAAGCTTCTGGACTGTCATTTCATGCTGCTTTGTTATTTTTAAAAGTTCTATCCTTTCCTGATCACTAACTGTGATCCTGTCCTCAAGGTCCGAAATCCTATCCTCAGCTTCCTTTAGGCAGTTTTGCATACTTTCAATAGAATTTTTTGTTTCTTGGATGTCTCTTTGAGTTTGTTTCATGAATTCTGCTTGTTTTCTGTATTGTTCATTCAAAGTTTCAATCAGTTTCCCATGCTCATGTAGTTTTTTCTCTAGCTCTTCTTTAGCTGCATTCAACAACTCCTGTACTAAAGTTGTTATTTCTATCTTTACATGGGAGACTACTTCTAATTTGATTTCCTCTATAGCCTGATGCAGTTGTTTTTTTATTTCACTGGCTATCTTTTCAGAGATTCCCAGTGTGTTACTTTTGGGGTCCTCTATTTCAATGTCTCCTATACTTGCTTCTGGTGAACTATATGTTTGAGACTGCATTTTGCTTTTT